>PVJI01005162.1:0-100569 GCA_004026765.1 Micronycteris hirsuta | reverse complement strand
ACTATTCTTAACCTCCCCCTGTCTGTTTTCTACCTACCATTTATGCTACTTATTCACTGTATTTTGCCTCCTCTCTCCCCCTCCCACTCCCCTGTTGATACCCCTCCATGCCTTATATAAATCCCTTTAACATTTCATATAATAAAGGCTGTGTGATGATGAACTCCTTGAACTTGACCTTATCTGAGAAACACTTTATATGCCCTTCCATTCTAAATGAAAGTTTTGCTGGATAGAGTATTCTTAGATGTAGGTCCTCGCCTTTCATGACTTGGAATACTTCTCTCCAACCCCTTCTTGCCTGCAAGGCCTCTTTTGAGAAATCAGCTGACAGTCTTATGGGAACTCCTTTGTAGGTGATTGTCTCCTTTTCTCTTGCTGCTTTTAAGATTCTCTCCTTATTTTTAATCTTGGGTCATGTCATTATGATGTGTCTTTTTGTGTTTCTCCTTGGGTCCAACTTCTTTGAGACTCTCTGAGCTTCCTGGACTTCCTGGAAGTCTATTTCCTTTGCCAGATTGGGGAAGTTCTCCTTCATTATTTGTTCAAATAAATGTTCAATTCCTTGGTCTTCCTCTTCTCCTTCTGGCATCCCTATGACCCAGATGTTGGGACATTTAAAGATGTCCTGGAAGTTCCTAAGCCTCTTCTCATTTTTTTGAATTCTTGTTTCTTCCTTCTGGTCCACACCATTGATTTGAGTCCCAGTTTCCTTCTCTTCCCTATTGGTTCCCTGCACATTTCCCCTCATTTTCTTGAGCGTATCCTTCATTTGTTCATTTATTTGTGACCAACTTTCTTCCAATTTTGTGAGCATCCTGACTACCAGTGTTTTGAACTGTGCATCTGATAGGTTGGCTATCTCTTCATCCCTTAGTTGTAATTTTTCTGGAGCTTTGATCTGTTCTTTCATTTGGGCCATTTTTTTTCTCGATGCCTGTTACTTTAAGAGGCAGAGCGTTAGGTGTTCACCAGGGCAGGGTAACCTCCAACACTGTGTTTTGACGTTGTCTGAGAGGGCGTGGCCTGGGAGGGAACAATGGCACTGGCTCTACTCTTCCTGGCTCCCAGTCGCTTTTCTCTCAATGTGCTCTCCTGTGTGGCTGGGAGTTGCTTCCACTGCCGCCTCAATCCCCACAAGTGTTTTCTGCTCCCCTCCGCAGCTCCTTCTTCTGGTTTATCTGCACATGCAAGTGAGGGACCACCTGGTCCACCAGTCTCGGCCCCACTGTTACCCGCTGGCTTCTCCAGGTGCACCAGCTGCTTTTGGATCAGGCTCACCCGTCGTGATACTCTCCAGGCAAACTGCCGTCGCGCTGCGTGTTCTCTGCCCAGCTCCCTCTGCTTTCCGGTCTGGATGACCACGTCCTCTCTAACTTCTTGGCTGTTGGACTTCCACTTGGTTCAATTCTCTGTCTGTTCTGGTTGTTTATTTTGCTTTTTAAATTGTTATTCCTCTTAGTTGTGCGAGGAAGCACAGTGCGTCCACCTACACCTCCATCTTGGCCGGAAGTCTCTGATTGCAATTCTTGGTGAAGAAATATTATAATGGATGTCATTTCAAAGGAATTTAAAATTAATAGATAGAATCTGTATAATTTTATTCTTAATTATTCCAACTAATTATAATAATTATTATAATAGTGATTTACTATAAACTTACATAGTCAAGCACTATACTAGGACTATTTCTAGTATATATTATATATTATATCAATAATATATTATATTAACAATCATAATATATAATATAATAGATATTATAATAACAATATATTATATAATAATTATATGTTATATAATATTATACATTTTATTATAATATTAAATTATTATATAGTATAAATATGATATAATATATGGTATATAATATAATAATTATTAATATGTTCTATGATCATATCATTATAATATATTTTATATGATAGATATTTAATGTAATGTATTGTATAATGTATATTATCATACATTATATAATACATGGTTATATAATATATGATATAATGTTGTATTATTAATAAGATATATTGATATATTATTAATAATGTATTAATAATGTGATATATTGTTGTATTACTAATATAATAATATATATTTAATTATATATCACTAAATAACCATATACAATATACAATAATTACATATCATTTACTCTTCCCGACAATCTTATGTAGAAATTGAGGCTTAGAAATATTAATTAACTTGTCCAATGTCACATTTTCCAGTGATTCCATGGCCAGAGTTTTCACCCAAGTCTGTCAAAGTTCAGAGCATCAGCTCTTAACTTCCACACACTAGTGTCTCCGAAAGAAGACAAACCAGAAAATGGTTCTCTGAGCAGACCATTGCATAACGACTATTAAAGCTAGTCAAGAAGGAAATTATATCTTCTGAGGAAGCTGGAGGTACAGTTCCCTATTTCGATTGGCTCTGTCATTCAACACATATTTGTTGAAAACTTGCTACACACCAGACACTGCTCTCTTCACAGAAAACTACGGAAAGGACACAGTCTCTGCTCTCCAGGAATTCACATTACGGAGACATGTTAGTTTCTAGGGCTGACATAACAAATTAGTACAACCTGTGTGGTTTACACCAACAGAAATATATTTTATCACAGTTCTGGAGGCCAGAAGTCCAAAATCAAGGTGTCATCAGGGCCACGCTCCCCCTGAAGGCTCTAGGGGAACACCATTGGCTGTGGCTGCATAACTCCAGTCTCTGCCTCCTCCTTCACATGGCCTGTCCCTGTGCATCTTCTCCCTTCTCTCCCCCAACGAGGGCACATCATTGGAGTCAGGACTTACCCAGGTAATCCAGGACCACCTCATCTCAAGATCCTTAACTTAATTACTGTCGTGAATTCTGGCCAGCAGGATTCGTATGCCACGGCAGCGTGTGAATAATTTCACATGTAATATACTGGACTAGAAATTCCGGGGCCACGCGTCCCCTCCATTATCATCTTGGAGAGGCCTTGAGCCTCCTGTTGACCGGCTTTTTATTGCTGTTTCTAGGGCACTTTACATCTGAATGGTCTTCATTAACTACGCATGGCTTGTAGGTTTACATTAGGTGGTAGACGCCCAAGATAGTAAATCAAGAGGATAGATATGCAAGTGGAAAGACAATAGGCTTGGGCTGAACTCAGGTCTGAGGAAGCTAGGCATGCATTAGCATAAATTCTTTTGATTCAGGGAGAGAGAGGTTTTAGCAAGAGCAAGTTTTAAATTTAAGAAATATGCCATCCTGATTTACTCATAGGAAATTTTGCTGTCACACTTGTGGGTCCTGCTTGCCGGTCTATGTTCCACGAGAGTCTTTGCTCCCTTAGACGTGAAAACATTAGAGCTACAATTCTCAAGGTGGATGCATGAATTTCCTTTAAATTACCTGATGACAGTGCTGGAGTGTTGTACTGGATAATGACTGGAAAGTCACACTGAAAAGGTGATATTTAAGAAAAGACCTAAAGAAAGTGACAGAAAAATCTGTGTCACCAGGGTGTGGCAGAGGAGGTTAGTGGCTTACCAGAATCTTTCTACTCCCCTGGCCCACACTGAACCACATTTCCCAGTGCAACATGAGTGGAGGTAATGACAACCAGATTCAGCCTCTCCAACAAAGCCTTCACATGAACCTTTTTCCCCTTTAGGTCATTGTGAAGGTGCACCCTCCAGAGCAACCTTGGAAACCTCATGTTAAACATAACAGAACTTCCCTTAGCCTGGGTTCCAGAATGCCAACGTCGAAGAACCACTCCCCACTGAGCTGCTCACCCGCCCAACATTTCAAATGAAGAAGAAACTGCCACTGTGTTTATGGCTTTGTAAAATTTTGGATCTATTTATTATAGCAGTTATCATTCATTATGGAAGACATATGGGGAGACCATTAAGGCAGCAGGTACAAAGCCTTGATGCCACGGTGCTCAGTGACTTTGAAGAACAGTAGGACGGTCACTGTGGCTGGACTGGGCAATGAGGAAAGTGCTAGAAGATGAGGTCAGAGGGCCAGGACCCACACCTTGTACTATAACAGGTCACTGTAGACCGTCGTAAATTTGGAAGCCAGTGCAGTAAATTTAACTGAGGAGTGACATAAGTTGAAAGAGTTACACTGGGAAGGAAGCCAGAGTGTAGAGGAGTGTGTGCTAGAGCAGGGAGACCAGGAAGGAAGCTTCTGCAGGAGGCGAACCAGAGCTGACAGTGGCTTGGCCCAGGCCTGTAGTGACAGGTAGAAAGAGTCTTAGGTGACAGATATGTTTTAAAGGTAGAAACTTCCAGATTTCCAGAGATTGGGTATGGGGTGTGAGAGGACAAGAGAACATGAGGGAACCCTGCAGTTTTAGACCTGATTAATCGGAAAAATCAAGTTGCCACGTACTCTGTTCAGTAAAGACCTCCCTGTTGTCAGCATCTCATGTACACAGGAGGTAGTAAGGACACAGGGGTCCAGAGCACAAAGCACGTCTGGCTTAAGAGTCCTTGAAGAACAATAGCGGGGCTAAAGAAAGATGTCTCTTCTCTTTGGAATATTTTCTGAGTATGTTTTTTTTTTCTTTTAAGTATTGCTATATCTATTCTATGTCAGACACTGTGTAGTTTTACTCTTTTGTTCTTAAGTCCACATTAGTAGCTTCTGTCTGTCTAAAGAACAGGTTGACAAAAAGCCGGAACCATTTCTATTTGAGTATCTATGTCTTCTAAGGTGTCTACACAATTAATTAGGAGCTTAAATATTTTTTGAAAACTATTTGATGTGTAAAAAAATTCTTTCAAGCTCTGCTGGTATGGCTCAGTGGATTGAGTGCTGGCCTGCGAACCAAAGGGTAGCTGGTTCGATTCCCAGTCAGGGTACATGCCTGGGTTGCAGTAGAGGGCATGTGAGAGGTAACCACACATTGATGTTTCTCTCCCTCTCTTTCTCCCTCCCTTCCCCTCTCTCTAAAAGTAAATAAATAAAAAATGCTTTAAAAAAAAAAGGTAGGTGTGCGGCCCACCCAGCCTAGAGAGTAGTCCCAAGAAACAGAAGAAATCACAGGTTACTATGGCGTTTTTTAGTATAAACAGCAGATTTTAGAAATAATTATAGAAGATAATTCCCTCTTGGCTCCCAGAAAATAAAAATTCCTTGCAGATAAAAATTGAACTTGATGTATGTTTTACAGTATATAAGAAACCTTTTTCTACTGACTCCTAGGCAATAAACAGACATTATTCCCAAGTTTAGTGGTGTTAGCCTTTTCTTACTACTAAATAAAAGTGCCTTTTGGATTACAACACAAGATCATTCAAAAAAAGAAATATTAACAGGTGAATTCATTCAGACCCCTAACTGACAAATTCTTTTGGAACAGTTATAGGAAAAGAGTTTTAAAAATGGAATTGTCTCCAGTGATTTCTGGATACAGGTCTAAGCGGGATATGGGCCCTTGGACTTTCCTCCTCTGCGTCACTGTTCCAGGAAAAGAAGCAGGATCTGGAGAGTAGCACCTACTTCAATTCTTTCCAGCAAATGTTTATGGAGCAGCTAATAGTACAAGGCAAACTGCCAAATATTCAAAGATGAAGACTCAGCCCCTGTTCTCAGTGGAGAGAGTGGACATTAAACTGGACTTAATTTCCTATTTTCCACCCATGTTATCTAGGGTAGGCTTACGGCATTACAAACAAATCCAAAATGTATAATGCCTCCCAACCGAAAACAACCGAGGTTTTGTTTTCTCTCTAACTTTATGGCCCAATGCTGAGTTTCCTTTTCAGATCGCATTCTACATGGTCATTCACTGACCAAAATTCTTTCCATCTGTGGCTTCTCCCTCTCTCAGTCTCTTGTCCTTTCCAGTCAGTCGCAAGAAAGGAAAGAGCTCAGGTACACTTGCTGGGAGTATTTTATGACAATCTGAGAAAATGGAACACATTTTTCAGTCATATGGCCAGTACCAGTGTGGGTGAGACAGGCAGAGTCATGTACCTAGAACGGAATCTCTGATGTTGGTAGAATCTTGGTGATTACACTTTACACATACTACTTTTTTATTTATAAGGAAACATAACTCAGGTGAAGATAATAAAAAGAAATAGAAAAGTATCTTGAAACACTCCTAAGAATGTTTGAAATGGAATCTTTGAATTCTTTTGTCTGTCCCTCATCATTTATTATGTTAAGGAAATGTTAAACTTCCCTTATGTCCTATTTTCAAATACTAATTTTCTGGGGCCCTGCAGGTCGGGATTTTGTGTAATTTCACCATCTCCAGTCTCTTTGCTCTTCACAGGAAACCAGTCATCTGGAGATCAAAACGGAGGAGACCTAAATGTGGCGAAATGAAGTTCCAGGCTCATCAGCCAGATTGTCTTAGTAGGTCTCCAAAACCATGGCTGCCCAGAAAAACTACAGTCTACAGGTTGAACCATAATATGTCTTTCATACGTGTGCTGGTTTCATTTTGTTGGATTTTTTCCTCTAATTTATGTAGATAATCTTAGGATTAATTAAGGACAAATTCAATTTAAAGGTTTTCTTTATGAATTTTCAAAAGGATAATAAAATTCTTTAATTTCATTTGTATTAAAATGGAGGTGTTCATATTCAATAAGATTGGAAATGAGCGCTTCAGCCCATGGTCTAGGGAAAGGAAGGGAAGCAAGAAGCCCGCTACACTATGACTCCAGTCATTTAGGGTGGAAGTCCACACGTGGGCACACACAAGGATACACACTAACACGAACAGTTTGGCACAGCACCCGCACGCCCTCACCCCAACAAAAATCACCCTTTCTGACTGTGTCCACAGCACGTTTAGGACCACATCTTCGCTGTCACCGTCTTCCACCAACAATACATTTCAGGGCAAATCAGCTGCAGCCCGGGACAGTTCTGGCAGTGGAATAAAAGAAAGAGAATGTACACTGGTATATTTTAACCCAAAAGGTATATTTTAACCCAAAAGGTATATTTTGTGTCCCAGGGCATTGCTTCAATTTACTTGGGTTCAACAAAGGAAGGCAGCTTGGCCTTGAGAGGTGCCAGGGAACCATATGCCAACCAACAGTACTGACACAAAGCCCAATGGTGACTTAGGGATACTGTAAACTTGTATTCAAAACACGGCCCCTCACATTAGCACCATTACTGTCTCCTGAAAGCTGGTTAGAGATGATAAACCCCAGACCCCACCAAAGAGCAACTGAATCAGAATCCCTGTTTCAACAATTTCACCAGCTGATTTACATGCACGTTTAATCTGAGCATCACCTTTCTACAGGGTCCTGTCTTCTTCGCCACCATTTCATCTATTAATTTTTTAACATGGTCACCATGGGAAAACTTGGTAGCCTTATGGTGATATCTCTTTATTAGCATCACTAAGAGGAGTATGTCACTGGTCTTGCAATCTGACTTAATCAAATAGGCTTATTAATTAGGACACAAATGTTCCTCTAGGATTAATCTAGTTGATTTCCTGTGCGGAGAGAACTTACCTAATTTGCAAAGGATAAAAGATTGTGATTGTGAGGGGGAGGGGCAGAGCTGGTAATCCTGATTTTCTTCAAAATCTACTTGTGCTAAATAATTTTAAATCTTTTATTATTCAATAATTGCAGCCATCAAAATGAAATTTATCTTGTTGCTAAAAATTCAGTTTTTGAAGTTATAAAAGCAAATTATAAATTATTACAGCATGCATATTTATTTGATTGGAAAATCCTACAGCATGCACAGTAAATATAATTTTCAAGAGAAATTAATAGAAACTCTAGCAGATACCTGTGCATTCATGCAAATTTATTAATGTCAAGAATTATTAAAATACATTTTTAATGTTTTCTGTGACATTTCATGGACAGCAGTATTCAAAAATTATAGACATACTTTAACTGGCAAAGAGTACAACCCCAACCATTATCCTTGAGAGCTCCTTTAGATCTCTAGCGCAAGCCTAAGGCAATACTACAATTAGTAGGAGTAGATTCTACTCTTTAAAAAGTGGGAGACCACCCTGACTGATGAGACTCAGTGGACTAAGCACTGGCCTGCAAACTGCAAGGTCTCTGGTTTGATTCCCAGTCAGGGCACATGCCTGGGTGGTGGACCAGGTCCCCAGTAGGGGGTGAATGAGAGGCAACCACACATTGATGCTTCTCTCCCTCTCTTTCTCCCTCCCTTCCCATCTCTAAACAATGGGAGATGAATTATTCTCATGACTGATGAAATCCTAAATGACCTTAAGTGTTCCCACAATATGTCAAGGACATTTCTTCTGTGGAAAGTGCCAATGGAAAGTGTCTAGTACTTATGTAAGAATGTCTTATGAAAAAGAGAATTTTCCCACAGTAGAAGAGAGGAAATGTATGTTGAAAGCAAAATCCTAATACATAATGTGAAGCATGTGACCTGCTTAATTCTGTGCCTTTCAGGCATGCAATGTATTTGCAAAGCAACAAATTTCTTAAAGGTCATGTTTGTGGACCACAAATCGGATTGAAGAAGGAGGATGAAGGAATCCTGGCATGGTAATGGGATGAAACATCCTGTCACATCTTTGCAGTTTATAGCTATTATCGACAACCACAAGTCCCTAAGGGAAGAGGCAGAAGTGCTTATTAAAACAGCAAAAGCACACTGCATTTCCAAATGAAATACCCTGCAATTGAAGGCTAGTGACAAAGAACTGGATTGGCTTCCCTCTCACTTTTGATTATAAAATGTGAATAAGTAAAATTATGTTTTTATGATCAAGTGATTTTCCTGGTAGCATAATCTTCAGTCACCTTTGTGGGACAAAAGGCAAAGATCATATTTCCTTGCCAAAGTATATCCTCTAAAGAACTGTCCACAAGATAAAATTCTTAAAAATCTCTTTCATGTAAATAACCCAGGCAGAGTTTCTGAGCACCTGTGGGGAGACAGAAGGCACCACACCAAGAGCCCTATGAGTGCTGACCTTCTCTGGGCCTTAAACAGCACAAGTGATTTGGGCAAAATCATTGCCTTCTCACCAATTCAATGCCTATATCTCTGAAATGGTATTTCCCAAAATAAATGAGTGTGTGCTTTTAACGAAGCACAAATGCATGCACAGAAGATTCACTTTGTGGAGGCAACCCCAGAAATTATAAATGGTCCGATGCTAATAGCTATCAAGGTCAGCCCAAAGCTCATGAAATAATAATACCCTGTACTTAATATTGTTCTCTGAGGAGCTCCGTACATTTTACAAGCATAGAAATGTTTCTCTTTTCAGCCAAAAAGCCCTTTAAAAGTCTACTCCTGAATGTTGAGCAAGATAAATTACACTCATTTCAGCAAACTCTTGTGTAAGTCTCTATATTGTATTTACTGTGCATCAGACTGTTTATCCAAGCACATTTTTTAACGAAGATGATGAGAATATTTCCTGCTCTGCTTTCAGGTTATCTTAATCTCTAAATTCTTATATGTAGTTAAAATATCCTTTTTTTAAAGTTTTGCATTGATTAAGTAGACCAGACAAGGAAATATACATCACATTTGAATTTTAACACATGGGCAATAGTTGTAAAGCTTTGCAGCTATGTGGGTTTTCTGCCCTTGTATATTTAAGAAGCCATATTTTCTTAAGAAAGATTATATTTGGGAAGTTGATCAGTCCCTTGTTTAAACCATGTGCTTTATACTTGTTTTCTTTTGAGGGAAGAAAGAGCTGGATCAGTTTTGCTGAGGTACACTTTATATACAATACATTTTTTCTTTTTAACTATATAGATCAAATAATTTTTATAAATGTATGTAGAGCGATATTGCCACCACCACTGACAAGACAGGTAATATTTTTCTCATCCCCCAAAGTCCCCTCATGTCCCCCGGCAACCACCCCTTCACTCCCGGCCCTGGCAACCATCTTTCTGCTTTGCATCATTAGTTTCACCTCTTCTAGAACGTTGTATGGAAACATATAATATGCAGTCATCTGAATATAGCTTACTTCACTCAGCACAATGTTCTTGAGATTCACCCATATTGTGACATGTATCAGTTCATTCCTTTTGCTTACTGAGTGGCATTCCATAAAGATGCCCCGCACTTCGTCTATCCAGGCACTAGTTGATGGGTCATCTCCAGTTTGGGCAATTATGAATGAAATTGCTATAAACATTCACATCCAGATCTTTGTTTAGAAGATCTTGGTTAAATTCCTAGGAGTAGAAGTGCTTGGTCAACTGGCAAGTATATGCTTAATTTACAAGAAACTGAGAAACCATTGTCCAAAGTGATTATACCATTTTGTATCTATGCACCAGCAATGAATGAGATTTACAGTTGCTCAACATCCTCACTCTCACTTACCATTATCATTTTTTTTTTCATTTTAGCCATTCTAGGTACATAGTAGCATCTCACTGTGGCTTTAATTTGCATTTCTCCAGTGCCAATGAAATTAAGCATATTTTCATGTGTTTATTGGTTATTCTTTGCTGAAATATCTCTTAAAAAATTTGTCCATTTTAAGTGTATTGTTCATCTTATTATTGATTTGTAAGAGTTCTACATATTGTGGGTACAAGTCCTTTATCAGATGTGTGTTTGTACATATTTACTTACAGTCTGAGGCTTTTAAAATTTTTTCTTAATGTAAGTTTCATTACAAGAACAAATATTTTTAATTTGATGAAATTTAATTGATCAATTGTTTTCTCTTATGATTTCTGCACTCATTTTCTTTTTCCATATGCTCTCAGTGTTTAAAGACTGTCTCTTGAACATTAGCTAAAACAAAACAACCCTAATGCATTCTCCTTCTCTATTCTTTTATTTTATTTCATTTCTTTTTTTTTTTTTTTTTTTTTTGGCTTAAACAACAGACATTTATTTATTTAATTAACTTTTTGGTTACATAAATTAACCCATTTATTACAGGCCAGCAATGTTTCAAGTCATCTCTATTCCTATTTTAATTTACTTCAGGAAAATTTAGACAATGTCTTAGTTTTTTCTTGCAGTTATAACATATTCCCATTAATTGACTGCCTTGTAGCAATGCAAATTTTTTATTTTATAATTTTGAAGGTCAGAAGTCCAAAATGGGCTAAAAACAAGGTGTCAGCTGGGCTGAGTGTCTTTCTCTAGACTCCAAGAAAGCTACAATTTGGGGTCATTTCCAGCTTCTAGAGGCCCCCACATACCTTGGTTTATGGTCTCTTCCTCCATCTTCAAAGCTGGCAATGACCTGTCTAGTCTTTTTCACATCGAATCACTCTGACATCTTCTACCACTCTCTTCCACTTGCAAGGATCTTTGTCAATACATTGGACCTGCCTGGATAATCCAAATTACCCTACTATTTTAAGGTCAACTGATTAATGACCTTAATTTCATCTGCATTCCTAACTTTCCAGACAAAATCAGGCGCGTTCAGGGTGGTATGGCTGTAGACTGTGTTCTTAGTTTTTTCTTGCCGTCATTACATTTCCAGCAAGGACATGTTTGGGGGTCATTATCCTGCCTACCACAAGCAACATGGTAAGAAATCAGACTATAAGCATCTGTTTTACCATAACCTTTAGACTATCTTTTTATAGCACTTAAGAGACACACAGGTCTTCATTGATCCTTTTGCTTGTCTGCCCCAATCATTAAATTGTGAACTCTCTGAGATAAGGGAGAGGATCTTTTTTAAATCTCTGTAGACCCAAGAGAGATAAACCTGCCAAGAAAAGGTAATAAAAAAAATTTGGGTAGTTGAATGAATTATTAAATGAATAAAATTTCTTCAAATCAATCTGCTGGTCTTGCTCACCTACATTTTTATCTCAATATTTTATGCTAAATGGATTAAATCTAAGATCTACTATTTATTTTTGTTACAATTCAGTTTCTGTATGAGATTTACATATCCACTGTAACAAATACCAAAAACTTAGCAACTTAAAAGACAACCATTTATTATCTCAGTTCTATAGTTCACAAGTCTGGGTCATCTGCTTAGGGTTTCACAAGGTCAAAATCCAGGTGTCATCCAGGTTGGGGTCTCCTCTGATAAAGCTACGGAAAATTCATTTTCTGTGGTGGTTCAACTGAGGTCTCTGTTTACTTGCTGGTTTTCAGGCATAATCTACTATCTGCTCACAGGGGCTGCTCACACTCACATGGTCCCTCCATCTTCTAAGGTACAAAAGCACATTTGCATCTTTCTCACACTTTAATTCTCTCTAGATTTCTGAACCTGCCTTTTAAAGACTAGCGTGATTAGATCACACTCATCTGGATAATCTCCATGTCTTAAGGTCAATTGACTTGGGACTCTAATTACAACTGCAAAATCCCTTCACTGTGCTGCCTAGATTAGTGTCTGATTAAATAACCAGCTCTGGAAGCTCGGGTGGGGTGGGACAATCTTTAGAACGGGCCAACTCTGGCTTCTCGTTTAACCTTAGTGTAACTCATCTCCCCTTTACAAAGAGTAAGGGTGGGGATTACCCTATTTTATTTATTGCTGTGGAATTAAATGCCATAATCCACATTATATGCCTAGCACAGATGCTAGACCATAGTGGGAATTTGAAGTATATCCATTTACTTACAAAAGTATACTCATTTTTAGAAGTGTCTATGTTCTTTTCCTATTACTCTAGGAACTTACTACAAACTGTGTGTAAGGATGAACTTGCCTTTGTTTAATAATTAAAGTTAAGTTTACTCTCTGAAAAAAATCTGTATTTTGCAGGAGAAATAATTTTCCCATATAAATTTATATGTGGTATTTTACATATTATTTTTGACATACTTGAAAGCTTAGAAAAAAAGGTTCTAAGCATATTCTAAAATAAAAAAAAAAAACCCAGTAGTCTTACATGTTGTACCACCAGTAAGATTTTCCAATTAATTTTTATTATTTTCTATCTTTATTACAGGGAGACTAGGGTCACGGTTTGCATTTTCTTTATATCAGGCTCTAGTTTCATTCCTAATTTACTAAAGAATCTTCCTGAATCTTTGATGTGGAAAGACAGATGACCACAGATGTTCTCATCAGAGACACGCTAACCTCTGACACAGAAGGAGTGAGTTCATCTACAAAACAGTTGACCTACTGATGGCAAGGATGGGGCCTTTAATAGGTAAACCCCTTATAAAAGAATGAATTGGATTTTTCTGCCTCTGGAAATTACCTTTTTCTCATAGGCTTCTTGTTCCTAATTACTGTTTTTTTATGTAAAATGAGAAGACAGATTTCTAACAAGATAACTTTGGTTTTCTAGTATTCATCTTACATACTATTTTATAAAATGAGCTTTTAAATCATAAACAATTCATCCATTATATATTAACAGTGACATATTTATTTGGTAACTATACTTATATAAAAATATTAAGATTGATTAAAAATATGTTAATAACTCACCCGGAATCTTTTTTTCTTTTTCCTTTTCTCGTTTTTGCTTTGCATTCAAAAAGGACATTTGGCATATTTACATTTGTATAGGTTTTAAAAGAGGTTTCCAATATTTACTTTGGTCCTCACCACAACCCTTTTGAGAGACCAGGTGACTATTATCATCCCTTTTTACCAGCGAGGAAATGGGCTTAGCGAGGACAATTAAATTAGTTATTTTCCTGTTAGCTGGTAAGAAGCTGAACTACGACCTCTGGTTATCTTCTTGTGTTTTTTACTCTATTCAATGCAGCAATTATATTTTAAATGTCTCTAAGTTGGCAGACTCCTCTTTAAGTATAAATTATTTAGCCATGTGTTAAGCTTTGTTCATTTGTTTTAATACACTGTATACTAAACACATAAAAAGGTAGAAGCCATGTCATAGAAAAACTAAGATTTTTGTGTCTGAATGTAAAATTAAAAAGTTCTGTTTGTGATATATGTTATTGTAGGGAAAATGGAGTCAGTCAGGCTCCCTCGCCCGCCTCTCCGGGAGCTGGGACTTTGCAGTGGGTCTGTAACTGTGCGTAAGGGCCCGCATGCGCAGAATCAAGGTCTGTTACACAGCCAGGGACAGCCTATGTTGGCACCCAGCCTGTTTTGTGTGACTTAGTGTATAAGGGAGACAGGACTTTCCGTGGTGCGACTCATGGCTTGTGGTGCGCGTGGATCATCCCACCCCTGCAATAAGGCCTGTCGGACGCCCCGAGGGCTCTGTGAATTTTCTTCCACCCGCCCCAATCCCATGCAAACCTGCCCGCCCTTGAATGGCTTCAGGACAATTGGCGCAGTTGGCAGGATTTGTCACAGAATGGTATGGAGGAGCCATCAGGACCCCCAAAGAGGGGATTAGAGGGGTGGCCTGCCACCGGTTTGTGGTATTCGGTGGCAGGGCCCCTTGCAGCTTGGGCTCCCGCCGAGGACTGGCCCGAAGTTAATGGTGCGCCGGCCCTGGTAGAGAAGGCTCTGCGAGGGGTAGGGAGACTCTGGAGAAGCCGAGCGCCCAGGTGGCTGAGGTGGGCAGTGGGCTGTGTGTTTCTTACAACTTTGCGAGCTGTGATGGAGACTGTGCTTCACAATGCAGCGAAGTTTCGAGACTCCGAGAGGGGACCGAAGCCTTGGAGGCTCGGTCCTTGCCCTGGAGGAGGACTTCAGGAGAGCAGAATCACTGCAGTGCCCCTCCCCAATCGTAGTGGAGGAGTCTGAGGAGGGAGGGTGAAGAGGAACCGAGTGCCCTGCGGGCTTGCCCAGTAGTGCTGCGGAAGACAAAGTCACGGCAGCCTATGGCACGCGAGGGGAATCCGGTGGGCCCCACCCAGATGGTGGAGAACACCACACAACCCCCAGGCACGCGGGCCAAACTAGCCGATCTGGCGAAGCAGTTTCAGCAGCGGCCCTCAGCAGTGGGTCTCCTCTGCCGTTGGGATTCAGGGGTGAAAAGTATTATGTGCACTGATCACGAGATGGAAAAGTTGGCTTCCATCACAACTCAACCTTCCCTGCGCCAGCGGCTGACCCAATGGGAGGGGCAGGGATCTCATTCTTCGTTAGAAAGGGTCAGGACTGTAATTCCTGCAGTCTCGGTAGGTGCAGGAGATATACCAGACACTGTGAATAAATGGCAGTCCTATGTGGACTTAGTGCAGATTCCACAGCAGTTGGGTATGCACCAGACCATGTTTAATCTTAATTCTCATGGCCCCAATGATAAATGCTTTATAGCAGGGATGAGGGATCTCCTACTGCAGCATTCCTCCTTCGGTTCTTTTGGATCCCTAATGCCTATTTTGGCCCGTACGTCAGGTGCCGTATTAATGACATAACAGCAATGGTGGTGAGTCTGGGGGAGGCGGAAAGTTGGCGACAGCAAAAAGGAGTTCAGACAGTGTCTGGAGTCCCCTCTGCCTCTCAGTCAAAAAGTGTACCCATGTGGGTGACTAAGGCCCAGATGTAGTCAGGTCTTTTGGGGGCTGGAGTAGATTGAAATAAGATTGATGGGATGCCAAACGCCTACTTATTAGAACTGTGGAAACAGTTGCAAGCTAACCAATGTTTTCTGTGGCCCCAGAAGAAGAAGGAGGTGAAGGGAAAAACTGGGGACCAACCTGAGAGGCCTGTCCTGTCTGGCTGGAAGACCACTTGGCTGTGCCAACCTCCTGAGAAGAGGGAGAAGATATCCTTTGGACATTTGAATAGGGGGAGGGCCGAGGAACCTGTCTATGGGGGATGGGTGGGGACCAGAGGCCGCATGTGCAATTGGCTATCCATGGATCTCCTACAAATGTCCAGTTGGTCCTGGCTCTAGCAGACACAGGGGCGGAATATACTCTTCTGTATGGAAACCCTGACACCTTCCAGGGCTTGAGGCCTCTATTGATAGTTCAAGGCCATGAGGCTTTCCCTGAGTATTGGACAACTGACCCCCCGTGGATATACTGTTTATGTGTCTCCTATTCCTGCTCCAGGGGTTCTGGCTGCAAACCACTGTGGGAGAGTTCCGCCTGAGAGTGCGAGTGGTAAAAGCTGTTCTGCAAGGACATGCTGAACATACACCTGTTCAGTCGCCATCCTCACGATGGGTGATGGCAGTTAAGCAGTACTGGCTGCCCAGGGGACATGGGTCTGGCAGGGGCCAGCCTGCCATTCATACTGATGTAGCTATTCAGCCAGAAACAGACACAATCTGGTTTGACACTGGAGTTGGTCAGAGTAGCCAGTGGGCAGAACAGCCAACTGTGTGGCTCATAATGCATAGGCCGTTATGGGGGCAGACCTTGTGGCAAGACCTTTGGGAATTAGGCCACCAAAAACAAATCACTGTATATCATGTGAATGGACATATACCCCTTTCTTCCCCTGGGAATGATTCAGCGATACACTAGCCAAGATACAATGGCTGGAAACGGTGCCTGCCAGCCTATCAGGAAAAGAAGTAACCCAGTGGCTCCAGCAAAGCTATCATTTAGAATGGAAGGGCAGATAAAGTGCTTCTCAGATAAGGTCAAGTTCAAAGAGTTCATCATCACCCAGCTTTTATTATATGAAATGTTAAAGGGATTTATATAAGGTATGGAGGTGTATCAACAGGGGAGTGGGAGGCGGGGAGAAGAGGAAAAAGTACAGAGAATAAGTAGCATAAGCGGTAGGTAGAAAACAGACAGGGGGAGGTTAAGAATAGTATAGGAAATGTAGAAGACAAAGAACTTATGTGTATGACCTATGGACAAAAACTAAAGGGCGTGGAATGGGGGGGTGGGGGTGGAGGGGAAGAAAGGAGGGAAAATGGGACAACTGTAATAGCATAATCAATAAAATATATTAAAAAAAAAAAAGAAGTAACCCAGTGGCTACACTGTTGCCTCTTACATGCAGAACAGAAGACCCTGTGGTCTACTACAAAAGCTTGGGGTTACCTGTCACCTTAGCAGAGGTACAGGAAGCTTGTGAGACCTGTATTGTCTGCTCACAAGAGTATCCCCAGAGGCCTGTGGGAACTACTGGGCAGGTGGTGCAGGGACGGGTACCACTAACCCGGTGGCAGGTTAAAGTGATCGGGCTCCTACCTAGTTCAGAGGGGTATAAGTATGCAATCACGTGTGTGGACACAGCCACCAGACTCTTGGCTGCATACCCCACACACCACCCGAATCAAAAAGCGGGGATTGTCATGTTGGAGCGTTTATACACTACTTATGGGCGACCCTTGATCATTGAAAGTGATCAGGGGACACACTTTACAGGGGCTTTGGTGTAACAGTGGGCCCAAGACCTGCAGATTGGATGGAAGTTCCACATGGCCTGTCACCCTCAAGCTGCCAGGATGATTGAACGGTATAATGGCTTATTAAAGCAGGGCCTGTGAGCCACAGCTGCCACCCCTACATTGGGGGCCTGGACGAAATGCTATGGACTTTCCTCTGGACTCTGAATGAGAGGAGTCAGAGATGGGCCCAGCTCCAGTGGAACCATTACTCCACTGGACTGCAGCTCCCATTCAGCTACAAGTATAGACTAGGACCGCTTTGCTAAAACCAGGCATGGGGAAACAAGGAAACATTCTGTTGCCTGTACCTAAGGGTCTGGAGCATGGACAAATGACCACTTGGATGTGGCCTTGGGAGATAAAAGCCCCCCCAACCATGAACTGGCTCTTGTTGCCCCTTGGGGATAAGGGGTGGAGAGAAACTTGCAAATAGTTCCCTGGGTGATTGGGACATAGTCCCCAATTTTCAAGGTGACATACCCAGGACTAGCAGACCATGAAACACTTCTCCACAGCTCCTTTGTGATATCCTTCTGGCCCATTATGAGTTCTCCGCTCTAACTGCAAGCAGATGCTGAATCCTCAGTCAAGGCACAAAAGGTATGGTGTTCACGCCAGGAAGACCTCCTTTGTCAGCCGCCATCTTGTTGACTGACCAGTAACTTGCTTGTATCTTGCCTGAAGGTCATGATTTGCGATTGTTAGTTCCAATACTGCTTTGTCTTCTTGCCCCTAGGGTAAAACTTAACACTGTAGTTGACTGGGTACATACCTATGCCTCAGTGGCTAACCAATCGGCATGCTAGATCTGCACTGAAATCCCCTTAGCATGGCTGCTGGCCTCCTATGGTGCATCTCTCCAACTTCCATTGCAAATTGGACTTGGTTACAGTACCAGTGGAACGGTGCAAATTCCTTATGGAACACGACCTGGACCGACATCTATGCTGAGGGGAGAGCAGCAGTATGACTGGCCTCAGCGTTACTCGGCTACTCCATATGGGATCACTCAGGTTGCCTCACGGCTAAGGCCATGGATTTGGCTGGACCAGCCCTGCTCTGTATTGAGAACCTCAAAGGACAAACCCAAGTGGGATGGCCTCCAACAGGTGTGTGTCAGACTCAGACTCCTAAGCATTACTGGGAGGCACAGAGTAACATGTGGACTGCAGTTCCCACAGGGGTCCTCTGGGTGTGTGGCTCACATGGGTGGCCTTACTTGCCTGGAAATTGGACTGGCTGTTTGACCTGGGCGTGGCCTTATCTGCCTGACCAAGTTCAGAAAACTCTTACCAACCGGCCAGTCAATTGGGAAGCATTTAAGGTCTGACACCGAGTAAAGCATACCCCTTGGTGATAGTGACCATTAGCCATTTTTTTCTCAAGTTGCTTCTATAGCCACTGAGGATGAGATAACTGCTTTGGCTTTGCACACTACTCATGTGTTGCATGCAACACCTGATTCCTTAAGCCTCTAAAATGAGGAAGTGTATCAATTGAGAGAAGTTGCCCTACAAAATCGCATGGCCTTAGACATGCTCACTGCATCACAAAGTGGGGCCAAATGCTGTTTACATTCCAGATGTCCATCACTACGTTAGCCAAGCTCTACTGGCATGAGTTTCTGAGACCCGTGGTACCGAACACCTGACATGTGATCCCCTGCAGGAATGGTGGGCATCCTTAACTACTGAATGGCAATGGGCCCCTTCTACATTGGGAGGCACAGCCTGTCTCCTAGTTGCTTGTTGCTGTAGTCTATGCTGGTGTTGTGGTATGTGGCAGGGCTCTGCCCTCCTGGCCAAGGGACCCTCGTGAAAGATACCCCCGTGTAAATTGTATGTTGAGGAGCCCTGAAGGGGTGGAATGTGGCGAAAATAGAGTCAGTCAGGCTCTCTCACCTGGCTCTTTGGAGAACTGGGACCTTGCAGTGTGTCTGTAACTGTGCTTAAGGGCCCGCATGCGCAGAATCAAGGTCTGTTATATGACCAGTGACAGCCTATGTTGGCACCCAGGCAACTTAGTGTGCACGTAGTGTACAAGAGAAGAGGGAGAATAAAGGCATGTCAGACATCCCGACAGCTCCGTGAATTTTCTTCTGTCTGCTTGAATCCCATGTAAACCTGCAGCCTTGAATGGCTTCAGGACAGTTATAATTAAAAATGCCTTTACTATTATTATTATTATTGTCTCATGGTAAATTGCAATAACTATTTTTCAACCCTACTATGTTTTAATTTTAATTTTGAAAGCCTAATTTTTCTCCCAAAGTCCAGAAAGCTATCTCAGCCACATGAAGTATTATCGTGCTGTTTTTGCAAGTTAATAACAACTAGAGTGATTATACAATTTATCATGCAAACCGGGACACTTTCGTGAGTGAGAGAAATACTGTTAATAATTACCCTGGAACAGCAGGCGTAATCCAAGATGGGCCCAAGAAAACCAAGGTATGTGGTCATTTTAATATAACCCACTTAGAACCCTAACCTCAAAGATTTTCAATTCTTCTTCATTGCCCTCCCCTTAAGCTACCTAAATTTAAGACTGGGACTTGTACCTTCTCATCAGCCAAAACTGCTTCATCTCCAAAATTCTGAGCTCCATAATTTTCCTTTCCACCTTCCCTTCCCTCTGCCTCACTGTTGCTGTTGCCACTGTTTTGCTCTCCAGCTGCTGGGTCACCGGTGGCACAGCCCGCCCAGCAGTCTGCAGGCTCGTGTCTCTCCCGCACGGACTCCTGCCTACGAGCCACCCTTTCAGTGAAGCTCTCAGTAAAAGCCTTAATCTCTTCTGTACTGTGCCTTTCTATTAGACCCAATTTTTTCATCCTTCATTCTGAAGCCTTTGTATTATCTCTTCCCCTTCTATTTTGAGGCTGTTGAGCATCAGTGAAAAAAGTCATAAAACCAAGCTTGCCTGTTTTGTTTCTTGTTTTTTAGATCCAAACTGTTAGCCACTGACCCCTCCCTCTATTTACTAATCTTCCCTTCATCATTAATTAATGTGCTTTCTTCCAGGCTCCTCAGAAATAAAGCAGTTATAATTTATGCCTTCCAGGAGAATACAAATAGCAGGACAAGCAGTCATGCGTACAAAAAGTGCAATTAAGAATTACAGATATAACTCATGGATATGAACAACAGTGTAGTGACTGCAGGGAGGGGGCATGGAAGAGGGTATAGGGCAGATAAATGGTAATGGAAAAATAAAATTAAAAAAGAAATTTAAAAAGAAAGAATTACAGATATAAAGAGCAGGATGTTGGGGCATGTGGGGTCATAAATAAAGAATGGGACGATTCAAGAGAGATGAACGAGCAGGAAAGACGTGAAAGATGAATAGGCATCTCTAGTGGCAGGGGAGTGGGATGGAGGGATCTTCCAGGCAGAGGGGCAACACCAGCAAAGGCAGAGAGATAGGAAACAGGCAACATACTCAGAGGCATACAAGCATTTCTCAGTGGCTGAACTGTAGACTTCATAGGAGGCTGAAGAAATTTCATGCCTTAAGAAGAAATATTTTTAACCTCACCGAAGAACATTATTTCATTAGAGAGAGAGGAAAGGAGAGAGGAAGGGATAGATAGAAACATTGATGCAAGAAAGGAACATTGATCAGCTGCCTTCCAAATGCACCCAGATGGGGAATTAAACCTGCAACCCAGGTATGTGCCCTGACTGGGAATCAAACCTGCAATCTTTAGGCTACAGGTCAACACCCCAACAAAGAGAGCCACATCAGCCAGGGCAACATGATAAGAAATTTAATCATGGTATGGACGACAGCGGGGAGCCAGTGACTGCACAAAAGACTGATATGATTAGTTTTACGTTGTAGAAATACCACTTTGGCGGTGAAGTGGAGGATAGACAGGAGGGAGGCAAGACATGAGCCTGCAGTAGCAAGTAAGAGACTACTGCAGTCCTCGCTGGTATGGTTTAGTTTGTTGGAACATTGTCCCATAACCAAAAAGTTGTGGGTTCTATTGCAGTCAGAGCGCATGCCTAGCTTGCAGGTTCAATCCTCTGCCTGGGTGCCTACAATCCCTGGTCTGGGCACATTGATTGGAGGCAACCAATCAATGTTTCTCTCTCTTTCTTCCTCTTTCTCAAAAAAGCAATGAAAAAAATTTGTCCTCTGGTGAGGATAAAAAAAATTAAGAGACCATTGTTGATATTTAACACAGAGAGGGTTTGTCTGCATTAGGCCCCTACCAGCAAGGTGGGACAGGAGGAAAAGATAAGTGAAAAGTAGGATGGAGGGTGGGGAGATCTGGGTTTTAGATCAGCCACAAGTGAGGACTAAGTGAAGAGACTCATTGACCCCCTAGGATCTGAAATGGGCTCCTGGATATGACAAAAATCCAATAAATATAGAAATGCAAGAGACATAACACATATATGGCAAAAAAAAAAAAATGGATACAGTTTTATAGGTACATTAGGTTCCTGTCTTAAACACTGTGCTGGGCTGGCCATATTCTCCAGCATTCTTGCCCATGTCCAGCCCCATTTCTAGGGCAGCCTGCACTGCAGGCTGGTCAGTGAAGCCCCTTCAGCCCAACTAGGGACAGCACTGAAGGACCATTCTGATTTAGAGCTCCTTGTGAAGTTACCTGAGGCTTTCTGAATGCATCACAGCTTACATTTTCCTTCCATCCAAAATGCTTCCTTTTTCCTCTTCTGAAGATGTTGTTCCCAAGAGCACTCCCTGACAACCACAGTATGTGCAAATTGTTTGTGCACTTTTTCAGGGACCCCAACCAACAGCAGTGCTTTATGTTGACTGAAGTAGCAATGCCCCGTAGCACCTGAGGCCAAAGCAGATGAGTAAATTTGGGTTGGAAATGTTAACTGACACCATTGGACTGATGAGCTCACTCATGGAGGAACACAGAGGGCGTAACTAGGAGAATCACAGAAACTTGAAATGTATCAGCTTTTAAATAAGTTGTTGGGGAAGAAATACTAACAAAGAAATCTGAGGATAGTGCTCAGAGGGGTAATAGACTCAAGAGAGGGTGCTATTCAGGAGGAAAGAAATGGCCAACAGTGTCTCGAGAGAGAGAGACAAAGATCAAATGAAAGCGAGAGTTAAAAAGACTCAAGTTAGAGTAACAATTTGGGGAGCAGGTAGCACTTGGATGGAGCTATTCATACAGAGGTAAGGGCAAGCCCGTCTACACTGGCTGCAATGGGTTCGTGATCTGAAAGCGTAGCTTGGTTATGGGGAGGAGAACATTAGTGTGGCAGCTAAAAGGAATGCACTATTGTGAGTTCTGTGTGAATTTGTGGGCATGTGCAGTTTGTTTTACTTCAGGAGACAGTTGATGCTCACCTCCAGGGAACTGTCTCCAATCCTTCTGCTGAATTGTTCCTCTTCTGACTCTTAAGATTTCACCTGTCCCTTTCTAATATCCTTCATATTTTCTTGCTTATATAATATTCACAAATATGACTTTTATATAATTTATTAGTCTTTAACTTTTCTTGGGAAACATTTAAGAAGAAATTACATGTGAATAGTTAAAACTGTCTTGAATTCCCTACACAGTTGTACCCAAGAGTGGGTACCCAGTTACACATACAAGATCATGAGTGACTCAAACAAGAGGAGAAGGTGAATGTGTTTAGTCAATGAGGTGCCCTCCACTCTCACTAAGACCTTAATTTGAGGAAAAGCTGGAGAAATAGAAAAAGAAATTGCTGTCCTCTAAAGAAAAAAATAAGCCTATGGAACCAAGAGTCAGTAAGTTGAGAGGCAGGGGGTTTTGAGAAGATAGTTTCTAAACTAAAGTAGGTCTTTGGGGCAGAAACAAGACATTAATTATGATGCCAAGTAGTCCCCTTAAGGAGCCAAAGTATGCAAAACTGTGACACACACTGAATTATTTCATAGCTTATATCCAACAATATACAGAGTTTTGAAGATGTTTGATCAGTAAATATATTTCCTAATGAACTACCATACTGGAATTCATGAGAGTTCAATTTACTTGTTAAAATTTTCCTAAACTATATTAATTACCTAATATAGTTTCTTTGGTTAAAAAATTATGGGGTAGAACTCAGAGATAATTGTAACTTTAGCATTCAACACAGCCTCTCAATATTTCCTTCTGAAAACAAGTTCCAAATGCCCAGAGATAGTAGGAGGAAATCTCTGATATTCAGTTTCTAAAATCAATAATTGAATAAACAAGAGTAAGACTTGATCATCAGCACCTCAATTGTTTTACTAAAGAGTCTTTTCAATTGTTTCATCACATACACACTTGTCTGCTAGCGAGAATAAATTTAGGATGATCTTGCAAAATTTGGAGTTTTTCACACAGTTATATTATTATTTTTCCCTTCTAGATTTGGTCTTTCTGAGGGAAACAAAATTTGTGAACATAATTAAGTGTACATATCTCCCAGCCAAAGTGGAAAAAATGGGGAAAAATACACATTTTTTCATTCTATGATCCTCTTACCTTTCCCTAGGGGGGATAGTTGGCTTCAGAATCAGAAGAAGCATTTCTAACTGGTGAAACAAAAGAATGATATTTTAATTGCCCATTTGTGATAAGGCACAGATGATAAATGAGGCAGTTAGGATATGAAAAAAATATCAAATAGATAGAATAGAGATATGTCTTAATTGTAGATACAATTTTCAGATAAAATTAACTATTTTTCCAATTATTTTCAGATAATTTAAAAAGTTCCTCAAATATAGTCTAGGGCCATTTTAAAAATTAACAACCTGATCCAAGATTTATACTATTAATTTTGTTTATGATATTTAGAGAACACTAATAAGTCAGAAATTATTAATAGTTATATTTTAGGTCTTGGGAAAAAACATAACACTTCAAAATCTACTTTATTTGAATTAAAATATTTATGAAGAGTATAAATCTTGGAATGCATAAAATTTGGCTGTAAGAAATAGCTGTGTATCATAAAGCATGAAATATACAAAAGCATTCAGTACATTTCAGAAAGGAGATAAATTTGAGAGATGTTGCTTTACTTTGAGAAGACTTTGCTGAAATAAATCAGAGGAGCAATAGTTATTTGAAGACATGTTACTAGCCTATCTTTCAAATCACCTATTTATCTTGGGTTGGGTTCAGATTTAAGCAGAAGAAAGGCACTTGTCACCTCCCTCTTCCCTCTCTCCAAATGCTGAACAACTTGCACTGGAATGATATGGCCGCCAGTGACCAGCAACCCCCCTCTAAAGCTCAAGTCCTAGCTGATTTGGGAACACATGTCTGTACACAAGCATGGCACTAGGCCCCACAACCCACTGCAAGGCACACAGAGCTATTTCTATGGTGGAATGAAGGGGCCCTCTGAGGGGATGAGGGTGAAGAATGCAGGTGTGGGGAGGCAGAAGGGATCTTCCAGAGGTGACAGTATCATGGTGGACTTCCTCTGAGCACAAGAACTTCTATGTTAGCCTATGAATGGGAATCAAGAATGAAGTACAATACTTCTCCAAAAGGGCTGGAGGCACAGCAGCTGTTCCTGGACTTCCCCAGTGGATTCCTGTCTGTTTGTACCTGAGGAATTGTTCTCGCTCTGGTTCCCAGTAACACTCTCAACAGAATTGATCCGCTCCCTCTGGTAATGAGACCTCGGTTTATTCTCCTGCAACTGAAAAAGAGGCAGAGATGCAGCTGAGCATGGAGGACACTCAGATCCTGGGTTCCCAGTGGGCCAAAGCCCTTCTCTATCCTGAGTAGCAACAAGAAACATTTTAGATCCCCAGGAGGACTTCAGAGGTCATTTCCTTTTTGTCTTTTCTCTGCTTTGTCTTTATTTCCCTATCAGTCGAGATAACGCAAATCTGAAGAAGCTATCAGCAAAAGCATATTTTAATTAACAAGCTGTAAGAATTTTTCCTTCCTTATTGTCATTTCCATCTTCCTGGCATTTTTCACTGAATTTTTTTTCTTTATTCAAGAGGTCTGTAATTTGAAATAACAGGCCTGGGCAAATCAATGTTTTAATCCACTCATATTATCTTCCAGTTCATGTATACATTTAATTTTTAGAGTGTGAACCAATCATGTAGATTGAATTTTATATTCCTTAAATCATACCTATTTTTACAGTATACTGTAGACTTTTTCTTCCCATCTTCTTTTTCTTCCTCTCCTTGAACATGATCCATTGGCAGCCCTGAATATCCTTCCCGTCTTTGTTGATGCTCACACAATCATTGCAGATATCTATATACCCACACTCCAACACATAGGGTTTCTTTAAATCAACTTTTGTTCTACAGAAGTGGAGTCATTCTGCAAGTGTTTCCTTGCATCTTAATTTTCTCACTGAATAATGAAAACTTAGCTATATGGGTATAGATTTAACTTCTTTCTCATGTTGCATAAAATCCTTGCATAAATGTTCCATACTATATTCAATGATTTACTATTGATGAGCAATCACTGGCCTTGCTGACCTTTTTCTTATATTAAACAATCCTACAGAAAAGTACTTTTTTGAGCATACATTCTAGGTATCAAAGCTTTGTTTCTATGTGTGTTCACAGAAATAGAATTTCTAGGTAGATGGGTAATATCTGAAAATAGATATTACCAGATTGCTTCCTCCAAAAAAGGGTGTTACAGTTCACATTTCCACCAGAAGCCTATGGTAATACTATTTTGCCCAAATTCTTCTAGGCATGAATAAGAATTAGTACTTTATGGCTAGAATTGATCATCTTTTTTTTTAATTTATCTTTAATTTTTATTTTAGAGAGAGGGGGAGGGAGGGAGAAAGTGAGGGAGAGAAACATCAATTGGCTTCCTTCCATATAGTACCCCAGTTGGGGGTCAAACCTGCAACCCAGGCATGTGTCCTGACCAGGTATTGAATCGGCAACATTTTGCTTTGCAGGACAAGGCCTAACCAACTGAGTCACATCGGTCACAGCTAGAATTGATCGTCTTTGAACATGTACATTGTTCGAGTCACTTGTATTTCCTTTCCCATGATTGTTCATTTATAACTTGTTTTGTTTATTTATATAACTTGGTTATTTTTCTTATAAATGCCCTTTGTATACTGTAAGCATTAACCCTTTATCAATAATGTGCATTGTAAATATTCTTTCTCTATAACTTTTATTTTTAAAGACACAATTTGCCATAAAAAATTTAAAAAATTTTTGTAGTAAAAATATTTTATTCTTTCTTTTATGACTTTTCTAAATTTCCTACCTTATTCGAAAGACTTCCTCAAATTGTAATTGCTTTATTATTTAAATAATTAATCCATTCAGACTTAATTCTTCCAGATATATAAGAATTAGCCATATTGTAATTGAATTAGCATAGACTTTATACCAATAATTTGTTGTAATTAACAATCTATAAAATTTTGAGTCTTCTTATTCAGGATTATGGCATATGCCTTCATTTATTCAATCTTCTTATGTCTTTACAGAAAGAAACACATAGCTTTACTACTATAAGCCCTTTTTTTGGTTAGATTTATGCCAAGATGATTTATAATTTTGTTTGCTATTGTGATTGAGATTTTTTCCCATTGTTTTGAAACACTGTTACAGGTAAGTAGAAAAATGAGTGATTTGGTACATTTATCTTTTTTTTTTAAGATTTTATTTTATTTATTTTTAGAGAGAGGGAGACAGAGAGGGAGAGAAACAGCAATGTATGGTTGCCTCTCACATGGCCCTCATGGGGACCTGGCCTGCAACCTGGGCATGTGACCTGACTGGGAATCGAACCGGGACCCTTTGGTTCCCAGCCCGTGCTCAATCCACTGAGCTACACCAGCCAGGGCCATTTATCTTTTTTTAAAAAAAGATTTTATTTACTTATTTTTAGAGAGAGGAGAAAAGAGGGAGAAAAAGGAGAGAAACATCAATGTGTGGTTGCCTCTCCTGCACTCCCTACTGGGAACCTGGCCTGCAACCCAGGCATGAGACCTGCCTGGGAATCAAACCAGCGACGCTTCGGTTCCCAGTCGGGTGCTCAATCCACTCAGCAACACCAACCAGAGCTGGTATATTTTCTTATAATCAATCACCTTAATGAACTTTTTCAGTATATCTCATAATTTTTTGTTATTGCTTTCTTGCATTGTCAAAGTAAACAGCCATGTCCTTAGAATAAAAATGATCTTACATCCTTGAATCTCACAATTGTACCTCATATTTATTTTTCTTGCCTTACCCCTTTGGCAGACCAATGAAAATACAAATGATAATGGCCATCATTGTTTTGTTATTTACTTCAATAGGGATGCTAGTTGTTTAGGCATTAAGCAATCTCTATTAAGAATGAGGTGGGCTACTGCTTGAGCAGAGCCAGAAAAAGACAAGTAGAAGCTTTAAGTATGAAAAAAATTATAATCCTGCAATTCAATATGTACTTCAGAACAGAAACAGCATTAAACTGTAAAGATACTGTTGAGAACTACATTTCTATTTTCTACATATGACTACTTCAGTAGATGTTTTTGCAAATATTAAATATCAAATTATTTAGTTCTCTACATACATAAATAGTTGGCCTATTGTACTTTCTCTGAACTTGAGATAATATTCTGTACCATGTTAAGAAAGAATCTTACTATTTTAAATTAACTAAATGCTTTTGCTCAGAAACTAATTTTGAATCCTTTCAAATACCTCTTCAGCATCTATCAAATTTATCCTCTTTTTTGTCTTTGATATTGTAGATTATGTTAATGTATTTCTTAGCAGTCAACAATATTTACATTCCTTAATAAGCTGTATATAAATGTCATTGTTGTTCACAATAACTTCAAGGTCAGTTACTTAATGACTTTATATTCCAAGGAGAAATGAGAGACTCTAGGTTGAGTATCTTTCCCCAGACAAACCAGGAGTACAGCTGGGGTTCCCTGGCTGGGATTGCTGCCAGAACTATTGAGAAAGTATAATATAGTATTCCAGCTGTAGGCCTGAATTTTAACTGTAATAAATGAACGTGTTTGTCCTTTCTAGGTGACCCATTGTTGGGCTTTGGTCTTTCAACTTGGCTCCACACTAAGGTTCCCACTAGGACAGGATTTAGGACACCCCATGGGACTACAATAGTAAAAGCCAATCTGTCTGGAGGCTTTCAATCAGCATTAATGTGAAAAACTCAAAGTACACTTCTTGCCATATATGGAGCTGAATAACCTGGTTAATGAATATAGAGCTTGTCCTACTGGCATGTAAGCACCTTTGGCCATAGTCCCAACAAATCTTAGTAACTATCCAAGGTCAAGTTTTGTCAACACATGAATGGAAGTCATCTAGAGGAAACCCTAGGTGTGGCAAGAGCTTTATGGATGATTCAGTAGTTGGCATTCTCCCTTCTGAGTCAGTAATTAACCGCAGCATGCTATTATTGGCATTATGAAGGCTTCTGTAGTTTGCATGGCTTGAAAATTAGACTCAGTCAAAACTATCAACTGTAAAGACAGTCAAGAGAAAATATTGAGCCAGGTTGTTACTACATTTCAGAATTAATTGGCTACATAAGTTCTGTCAAGTTCTCAGGATTTTCTTTAGAAAATATCTTGGAAAATTTGTGTGGACAAACTTTCTTTACAGTTGTGAAGTAGCATCTGGACAATGTGGTGGAAATAGTTTACTCATCCTGGAGAATCACTTAAGTTTCCCCCCAAAAAGAAGGTCATGTGTGAGGTGTTGGGCAGTAAGGCACAGACATTTGGATCTGTCAGTGGCTACAGAGAGCCTTCTCCTCAATAAGAGACACATTTCTGAAAAGAAAGCGGCTGAAACATGTATGTGTTTTATGCTAATATTTTAGCTTAAGTTTCTTAGTTATACTTTCCTTTTATTGAGCCATAAATACTGATATTTAGGACCAATATTCTCATCACTCACTGGTCCTGCACACAATTTGAATGGGGATGCCATATTGAATAACAACAGTAAGTATTGCCTAGGTTTCTTCTTGGTTCACAGTCCAGATGACACATTCTAGGTTAACATGGTCATGATGGTAAAATTTTCAAAAAGCTTAAGAAAATCACTTTCCATAAAGATTGGTGAGGCCCTGGACAATGTGGTTCAGTTGGTTGGAGCATCCTCCACAGGTTCAGCTCCCGGCCAGGATACATGACTAGGCTTTGGGTTCAGTTCCCTGTCAGGGCACGTATGGGAGGGAACCAATCCCCGTTTCTCTCTCACATCAATGTTTCTCTTCCTCTGTCTCCCTCCCTTCCTTCCCCTGTCTCTAAGATCAATAAGCATGTCCTTGGGTAAGGAATAAATAAATAAACAAACAAATAAATATCAGTGAGGAAAAGATTCTAATCTAAAGAAAGGGTGAAGGGGGTGAATGATTCAGACATTTGGTCCTTTCATGGAATCACCACTGTGACTGACAGAACTGAGAAACTGCTAAATTAAGAGGCCACTTAGAAGCCAACATAGTAAATGCATAAATATTCAAACTACTCTTACAAGCTTAACAATTTTTTTATTTCAGCTTTATTAGGGAATAATGACATAAAATATAAGATATTTAAAGGGTACTTTGTGGTAAATTGATATACATCTACACTGTGAAACAATTCTCCCCATCAAGGTAATTAACACATCTATCCCCTCACATTTTTAGCTTTGGTGTGTGTGTGGGTGGGGGCAACCTTGAAGTTCCACTCTCTCAGCAAATTTAAATTATACAATACAATGTTATCAACTTTGGTCACCAAGTTTCACATTAGATCCTCAGATTTTATGGATTTTACAGCAGAAAGTTTTTATAATTTCACTAATATGTGCCTATTTCCACCCTCCATCCAAACCTTGGAAACCAGTTTTGTAGATTCTGTTTCTATGAGTCTTTTCTTTTCTTTTTCCTTTTCTTTTCTCTTTTCTTTTCTTCCTTCCTTCCTTCCTTCCTTCCTTCCTTCCTTCCTTCCTTCTTTCCTTCCTCTTTCTTTCCACATGTGACACCATAGTTGTCTTTTTTTGTCTGGCTTATTCCACATAGGACAATACCCTCAAAGATCATTCAAGGGTTTCAAAATGGAGGTATTTTCTCATAATCTGACATATAAGAGTCACTCAACTGGTTTCTGGATTCCTTTCACAGAGACTTGCTCATTATGTAACTGTAGATTGGGTATATCTGTGGGAAGAAGTGAGTTTAGGATCCTACTATGTCACCAGATTATATCAAAACTCAATAATTTGTTTTAAATAACAGTTAATTTCAGAGCTGGAAGGAGCCTTAGAGATTATCTAGTTTACACTCAAAGTTTAAAGTGGGAAAATCTGAGGTTTATATGTTTGCCTTTCCCCAGAGACTTCCTGGGAAACCATGAAGAGGAAATAGGACAAATATTTCCAATAATTCTAAGCAAAATTGGGGTATGAAGGAGACTTGTTCAGAGATCATAGTCAGACCTTCTTCTGATTCTAAGGCTCTCTCTTAGAATTTCCTGCTGTGATGTCTCGTTCCAGACTGTGCTCATCTAAACATTTTACAGCCTGCCTCCCCTGACATGTGCCTGCTTTATTTCCCTGTTCCCTTAGTACTGGACCAGAGTCTGGCTCACCTAATTGACTCACTATGAGAAAATCTTTTAATTACTAATAATAACCTAATACGTTGTCTCCTTAATGTTATATTTTTAACTATAATTCATACTTTAATCCAATGTTTTTTTAACTACTTAAAAAATAAAAATAAAATTTTTTAGTACTCATATTTCCTTGGTAACACAAGGGAGGAGAGAACAGATCATGGTAGTGATGATATGGTGGACTCAGATTTTACTTCTATATTTACGGAAAAGTGAATAGAAAAGCCATGGGATATTAATTTAAAATAAGCTTCCTTAAAGGTCAGTACAGATTAGTTAGTCTTAACGGCTTTTTTTTTTTTTAAGCAAGAGAATTAGGAGGTGGGTAGTATGTGTGAGAATTAGTAAGAAGATACATTAGAAGGAAAGGGAAGTATTGAGTAAGAACAAAGAATGATGTATTAGGAAAGGGCACAATAATTACATATAGTGAAGCAGAACACTATTTTTGTCAAATGAGAAGAAATATTTATATGCTAGTCTGAAATTAAGAAACCCAATAGTTGCCCTGGCTGGTGTAGCTTAGTTGGTTGGGTGTTACCCTGCAAAGCAAAAGATCACCAGTTCAATTCCCAGGCATAAATCATGTTTCTCTTTCTTACATCAATGTTTTTCTCCCTCTCTTACTTCTTCCCTTCCTCTCTCTCTAAAAAAAAATAATAAAAATAAAATATGTTTAAAAATAGTTCTTATTCATCAACAACAACAAAAAAAAGAAACCCAGTAGCTAAAATCAGTAAAATATTCTTGCAAAAAATTACTACCTCCAAAATTATGCTGGCAATTTAGTGTTATTTTATGTGCTATTTGTGGTGACTTAGAAAAAATAATTTGGGGCTAAGAAGGGAGATTTTTTTTTAAGTTATTAATATAAGTCCCTTACTTTACAGATGTGGAAACTAAAGCACAGAAAATTTAAGTGGCTTGCTTCAGATCAGTCAGGTGTAGAACTGACATGTGAATCAATCAATAGTCCTAATCTGATGCCCCGTGCTGTACTGAGTGATGGCCACCTGAAGATGTCCACATCGTAATCTTAAGGACCTGTGACTATGTTACCTTAAATGTTAAATGAGACTTTGCAGATATGAATAAGTTAGGTATTATAAGATGGAGAGATCATACTCATTTATTTGGGTAGGTCCGATGTCATCAAAAGGGTCCTGAGAAGAGAATGATAGAAGGGTCAGGAGCTGAAAAGAGATGGTCGTGTGATGGAAGCAAAGTCCAGAGCCATGTGCGTTGAAGATGGAGGAAGGAGCCACCTCCAAGAGACACAGCGACCCTGGGAATCTAGAAGAGGCAAGAGAAGAACTCTCCTCAGAGCCTCCGGAAGGAATAAAACCTTGCCAACATCCTGATTTTAATCCATAAATCTCATTTCAGATTTGTGATCTCTAGAAATGTAAGATAATAAATTGTTGTCAGCCACCAGGGTCATGTTAATTTGTTGTAGCACCAACAGGAAACCAATACATGCTCTTTGTATTTGAATAGCTTTCTTCCTTTCTTTAAAATGATCATAAGTGTTATTAAAAGGAGCCCAAAACTTCAAGAACTTTACTGCAAATTTAAACTGGCTAGTTTTCCCACAGGCTAATATATGAACTAAACTCATTATTTTAAATTTAAAAAAATAACAGCCAAGTTTAAAATAATGTCAAAAAATATAATAAAAGCATTTTAAAAATAAAATGAAAGAACCTCTATGATAGAAATTGTTTTGTTGCAGGAAAACAGACTAACTCTGACTAGCTCAAATAAAATGGAAATCAGAAGCTAGAAGATAAGCCACACTGTAGAAGAAAAAGGAAATCTTGCAAAAATCAAGGTGACCACTTTCTCTATCTTCTGGTTCTTCCTGCCTCTGTGCACAGGCTTACCTGTGTCCTCACTTTCCCTTCCAGGTGATCATGGGTTAAACATGGCAGCTCCAGTTCTGACTTTTTCTTATAACCCAGTTGGAATTCAGCAGCAGACTAGAGTCACTTTTTTTTTTCCCAAATCTGATCTTCAAGGAAAGAAAAACATGATTGGTCCAGTGGTATCACATGTCCACTCCTGTCCAATCGCTGGGACTGACTGGGTCACATGTGACCAATCGTAGGACTTTAGGATCCATGTTCCTGCTCATTAAAGGTTGTGCAGGGAAATATGCAATAAAGGACAAGTCACCAACATGCCATTTCCATCTCTAAACATATAGGATGGAGCTGGATTCAGACATTAACTGATATTATTATTTTAAAAAGAGGAAACCTCGGAATGAACATCTTCATTAAAGTTGTAAAAGAGCTGGTGTTGCTCACTGGATTGAGTGCCAGCCTTCGAACCAGAGTCGCCAGATCAATTCCCCACCAGGGCACATGCCTGGGTTGTGGGCCAACTCCCCAGTAGGTGGCATGCAAGAGGCAACCACGTATTGATGTTTTTCTCCCTCCCTTTCCCTCTCTCTGAAAATAAATAAATACAATCTTTAAAAATAATAAAGTGGTTAAAGAATTCACAGTCAAACAAAGTAATGCAAAAAAAAATACATTGATAAAGAGCCAAGTCCAAGGAAAGTGGTGAACAGGGTTAATAATGGGAGAGGCAAAAACAAGCAAAATTTAGAATCAATCAATTAAAGTAGACACTCAAAATATTTATTAAATGAAGTGAATAGAAAAGATAAAGCCCCAGTAAGTCAAATCAAGTCAAAACAGAAAGTAAACAGAAGGAAATAGCATTATAAATAAGAAATGAAGTAAAATCACAGACATCTAAAAGAATTAGAAAAGCAGGAGAGTCATGAACAACATATGGAAAAAGGTGAAATTATTTAGAAAATTACAAACTGTTACTCCAGTTCAAATAGAACGCCAGTAACTCAGGTTTTATGTAAATAATAGCTCTCTGGCCAAACTTTTTTCCTGTTATTAGCCAGTAGACAAGAAATACCATGTACTACAATACCTTTTGATGGAAGACCACTATGATTTCATAGTACAGACCCTACATTATCAGTAATCATTATCGATTCCCTCAATCATTTCCATCTCACAATATAATAAATCCTTACTTAGCCAATGATTTGTTTAAGGCTTCTAATAAATGCTGTTTTCATAAAATAACTACTGTGGATAATGTTGGAACTTGCATCCACATTTTTCCTTTTCTTAAAGTTATTATTCTTCTGAAATTTAATGTCTTAACCAGATAAGGTCCTTTGGTGCCTCAATAATATTGGAAATTGGACAGGAGAGAAATCATTTATAAAATACAAGAAAAGTGGAGGAAATTAACCTGATTACAAGATGATTCTCTATAAAGTCAGGTAGCAGAAGAAAGGGACTGGAGGTCTCAGATGAGACACAGGCATCCTCAGTGATAAAATCCCTTGGGAGGGCCTAATATCCAAATGCTGGAGAACAGGCACAAGGTCAGTCGCAAGGTGGGCACTGTCCTAGCACACTGTGAGTGGACAGAGGTGTGCAGGTGGAGCATGGTAGATAGCAGGTCAGGCACAAGGTAGGCACTGCTCTCCTGTGATGTCCATTCCTTGCAATAACCACACCTGTGTGGGAAGTAAAGAAAGCACAGTCAAATTCTTTTTCCTCCCCTCACAGTAACCTGGAGAAGCTATGAAGTATTTCCTGATTTTCAGGATTGATTCAGGAAGTGAAAGGAGGCATAGAAAAGCAAACACTGGCTTTCACAACTGGCCCTTCCTTTCAGAAACTAAGTCTTTCTCCAGGAATATTCCTTTTAATTCTAAACTGTGCACATCACAACATCTGGAGACACCAAGAGTACTTAAAAGACTTGTCAGAGGTTAAGTAAAGGATTAGAGTGGCAATCTCACACAAGAAAGGGAACGAGTTTATTTTAAGTGGATATTTTTAAAAATCCAGTTATTGGTTTAGCTCCTTTGTTAGTATATATCACTTCCAACAGTAGGAATTTACCCAACTATGCCAAAACTAGCAAGAGCCAAGATTGACAAACTTCTATGGCTTTCTCCAGCTTTCTATTTATCATGCTTCCATTATAGTAATCCTGAATTTGTTTTGAAAATACCTTACAATTAATGTCTCAAGCAATGCAGTTTATGATGTGGTTATAGATTCCTCAGGGAGCAGAATTAAAGCATCAAAACCCATTTTCTAAGTCTAGGGTGAAAGGTTAATGGATTTACTAAAATGTAAAGAAATTTGAAGTCGTGCCCTTTGGACAGAGAGATGAGGAAAAGTCTCAAATGCCTGTCTGGGCAAATCTTTTCTCCATTCTGAAATTATTCTAAATAGCCTCATAGGAACTAGAGAAAAAATTATTGAGGTGAAACAATTAAATAATGATGATGCCTTCATTCCTACCTTTCACTAAGGATTTCCTAGCAAATAACAAGTTTTTGTGTGGTTCCTTGGAAGACAGAATAGTAAGTCAACAGCATAAGTTATCTACATGTAGCAGATGGTAGAAATGAGATTCTGCAGAAAAATTGATATGCTCAGCTTCTCACATTGGTGGAAAAAGGGGAATAATATTCACAACCTGGGAATCCTGCTACATTACTCATTACCTGGACCATTTTTTTCTGAGAATGAAAAATATGATATTGCAGTTGAATACATAAAAGTTATATTTTCTTAGAAAACCTGGGCACCAGTAGGTTACATTAGTGTATATGAAAATATTCATCTACCTCCCTATTTTTATAGGAGTACTCTTCTCTCTCTTTAGACTTTGGGCTTGCCCACATGACTTGTTTTGACCAATGGGCTGTTGGCAGCTATGCTATCAGCAAAAGCTTCGAATGTGCTCATGCAATTGTCATCTTGGATCTCTGCCATGAAAATCAATTCCTCTGTCTACTTGTTTTCCTCACAGTAAAGACAAGTGGAGCCAGGCAGAGCCAGGCTTGCAGAGCCATCCAACTGAGTTTATGCAGATCAGCCAACTCCCGCCAACAGCTGACCCATGAAAAATAAGCACTTACTCTGGAATCACACTGAGATTTTGTGCTTGCACAGTCATAACTAACCAAACATGAGAATTCTGTGCTCTACAGTCTAGGATCTGAAGATGGTTGCTTTTCTTTCTGATCTGTTTTCTGAGCTACTTTTCCTATTTTTAACTCACAAGCCTTAATTCCCCCTAGCTAAGCTGATTTGTTCCAGCTCCCACCCATTTCTCTAATGTTTTACTCAGTTTAATTGTCTTTACTATGCTCCAATATTTATAACTTCAATTATCATAACTTTTGTAACCCGCGTTGTTGGCTTTTTCTGCTATTGCCCAGCGCAATCCATAGAATCCCCAGGAAAGTAAATGGGTTAAGGTATTTACAGATTGTGCAGATTTGCTGTCTGCACATTTTTTTTTCTACTATACAGAGAGAAAGACAGCTGTGAGGTCACTATATGTTAGGACAATAGATTTGTTGCTGTGAAAAATTGTCATGTAATATTCAGAAAGTAACTATATTTTTTATTGAATTTATTGGGGTGACATTGATTTGCAAAACCATATAGGTTTCAAGTATACAACTCAGTACATCATCTGTACACTGCTTCGTGCACCCATTGCCCCAAGCAGTCTCTTCCAGTCCCTAGTTTCCTCCCCTTTGCCCATCTCCATCTACCCCACCCCCTTTCCCTATGGCTATCACCACACTGTTGTCTATGTGTTTTATATATATGGGTTTTTTGTTTGTTTTATTTTGTTTTTTACTTAATCCCTTCTTCTTTCATCTGGTCTCCCAACCCCTACCCCTTCTGACAGCTGTCAGTCTATTCCTTGTATTCATGCCTATTTCTGTTTTGTTTGTCAGTTTATTTTCTTCATTAGATTTCACATATTAGTGAGATCATATGGTATTTGTCTTTCTCTGACTGGTTTATTTCACTTAGCATAATAATTTCCAGGTCCATTCATGCTACTGCAAAAGGTAATATTTTTTTTCCCCTTTACTACAGCCAAGTATTATTCCATTTTGTAAATGTGCCATAGGTTTTTTTAAATACACTCATCTGATGGGCACTTGAGCTGTTTCCAGATCTTGGCTCTTGTAAATTATGCTGCAGTGAACATAGGGGTGCATATATTCTTTCAAATTCATGTTTTGGGATTCTTAGGTTGTAACCTTTTTTAAAATATGTAATATGGGATATAAATGAAGCTGATAGGATATAAAAATTGCTTTATTATGCTACAATTTATATAGATAATGTCTATTGATAAGACGTACATAAAGGGATGTAATTCAGACTCTCAGATTGCAGAGTTCTCAATCTCAGCACTGGTGACACTTTGGGACAGATAATTCTTTGTTTTGGGGGGTGCATCTTGTGGAATTGTTATCAGCATGTTTGGCTTCTTTCTAACACTACACCAATAGCACCAGTCCCTGAGTTGTGTCAATGAAAAATACCTCCAGACACATCAAAATGCCCCTGGGCAAAATGAAGGTCACTGAGATAGAGGATATTTGTTTTCAGCTAAAGATAACTACCTCAGAGACTTCTTCATTTTCACTTTTCTCTCCAGTGACTTTGTTACTCTACCTGATCTCTATACCCTCTCCAAAACCAAGAATTGCCACTCTTTCCCCATATCTGCCAAAGTTTAAAGAAATATTTCACTGCATTGAAGTCCAGTTACAATAATAAATGATAAATGTCCAAGCAGCATTTATCGACATGAACTCTTTTTTTAAATTGCCATTTTATTACTTTATTGTAGTTCAATTACAGTTGTCTGCATTTTCTCCCCACCACTCCCCCACAACCCCAGCCAAACCCACCTTCCTCCCTTGCTTCCACCCTCCCCCTTGGTTTTGTCCATGTGATCTTTATAGTAGTTCCTGGAAACCTTCCTCCCCACTGTCGCTTCCTCCCTCCCCTCTGGCTATTGTTAGATTGTTCTTAATTTCAATGTCTCTGGTTATATTTTGCTTGCTTTTTTCTTTTGTTGATTATGTTCCAGTTAAAGGTGAGATCATATGGTATTTGTCCCTCACCGCCTGGCTTATTTCACTTAGCCTAATGCTCTCCAGTTCCATCCATGCTGTCACAAAGGGTAGGAGCTCCTTCTTTCTCTCTGCTGCATAGAATTCCATTGTGTAAATGTACCACACTTTTTTGATCCATTTATTTACTGATGGGCACTCAGTTTGCTTCCAGCACTTGGCTATTGTAAATTGTGCTGCTATGAACATTGGGGTGCATAGGTTCTTTTGGATTGGTGTTTCAGGGCTCTTAGGGTATAATCCCAGCAGTGGAATTCCTGGGTCAAAAGGCAGTTTGATTTTTAGTTTTCTGAGGAAATTCCATACTGTTTTCCACAGTGGCTTCACCAGTCTGCATTCCCACCAACAGTGCACTAGGGTTCCTTTTTCTCTGCATCCTCTCCAGCACTTGTTTGTTGATTTGTTTATAATGGCCATTCTGCCTAGTGTGAGGTGGTATCTCATTATGGTTTTAATTTGCATCTCTCTGATGGCTAGTGGTGCTGAGCATCTTTTCATATGTCTCTGGGGCATCTTTATGTCCTCCTTGGAGAAGTGTCTGTTCAAGCCTTTTGCCCATTTTTAATTGGGTTTTTTGTCTCCCTGGAGTGGAGTCATGTCAGTTCTTTATATATTTTGGAGATCAAACCCTTGTCTGAGGTATCATTGGCAAATATGTTTTCCCATACAGATGGTTCTCTTTTCATTTTAATGCTGTTTTCTTTATCCATGCAGAAGCTTTTTATTTTGATGAAGTCCCATTTGTTTATTCTTTCCTTTATGTACCTTGCTTTAGGGAACATATCAGTGAAGATGTTGCTGTGTGGAATGTCTGAGATTTTCCTGCCGATGTTTTCCTCTAGGACTTTTATAGTATCACGACTATATATTTACATCTTTTATCTACCTTGAATTTATTTTTATGTATGGTATAAGTTTGTGCTCGAGTTTCATTTTTTTTTGCATGTAGCTGTCCGGATTTCCCAACACCATTTGTTGAAGAGGCTATTTTTACTCCATTTTATGTTTCTTTACCCTTTGTCAAATATTAATTGACCATGGAGACTTGGGTTTATTTCTGGGCTCTCTGTTCTCTTCCATTGGTGTATATGCCTATTTTTATGCCAGGACCAGGCTGCTTTGATTACAGTGGCCTTGTAATATAGTTTGATATCAAGTATTGTGATCCCTCCTGCTTTGGCTGAGGCCACTCAGGGTCGTTTATGGTTCCATATAAATTTCTGAAATGTTTGTTCTATATCTGTGAAATATGTCATTGGTACTTTAATAGGGATTGCATTGAATCTATAAATTATTTTGGGTAGTATGGCCATTTTGATGATGTTAATTCTTTCAATCCATGCCTCCATTTGTTTGTGTCTTCCTTAATTTCTTTATTCAGTGTTGCGTAGTTTTCTGAGTATAGGTCTTTTATCTCCTTGGTTAGGTTTATTGCTAGGTACTTTATTTTTCTTGTTGCCATATCAAATGGGACTTTTCCCCTGATTTCTGTTTCTGATATTTCATTGTTTGTGTACAAAAATGCATTTGATTTCTGAGTATTGACTTTGCATCCCGCTGTTTTGCCAAATTCATTTATTAGGTCGAGCAGTTTTTTGGTGTAGTCTATAGGATTTTCTAGGTGCACTTTCATGTCATCTGCAAACAATGACAGTTTTACTTCCTCCTTTCCAATTTGGATGCCTTTTATTTCTTTTTCTTGTCCAACTGCTGTGGCTAGGACTTCCAGTACTATGCTGAATAGGAGTGGTGAAAGTGGGTATTCTTGTCTTGTTCTTTTTTTTTAATATGTTTTATTTATTATGCTATTACAGTTGTCCCATTTCCCCCCCTTTCTTCCCCTCACCCCCATAGCCCCCCATTCCTCACCCTTTAGTTTTTGTCCATAGGTCATACACATAAGTTCTTTGGCTTCTATATTTCCTATACTATTCTTAACCTCCCCCTGTCAGTTTTCTACCTACCGTTTATGGTACTTATTATCTGCACCTTTCCCCCTCTCCCCCTCCTACTCCCCTGTTGATATCCCTCCATACCTTATATAAATCCCTTTAACGTTTCATATAATAAAGGCTGGGTGATGATGAACTCCTTGAACTTGACCTTATCTGAGAAGCACTTTATCTGCCCTTCTATTCTAAATGAAAGTTTAGCTGGATAGAGTATTCTTGGATGTAGGTCCTTGCCTTTCATGACTTGGAATACTTCTTTCCAGCCCCTTCTTGCCTGTAAGGTCTCTTTTGAGAAATCAGCTGACAGTCTTATGGGAATTCCTTTGTAGGTAACTGTCTCCTTTTCTCTTGCTGCTTCTAGGATTCTCTCCTTATTTTTAATCTTGAGTAATGTCATTACGATGTGTCTTGGTGTGTTCCTCTTTGGGTCCAACTTCTTTGGGACTCTCTGAGCTTCCTGGACTTCCTGGAAGTCTATTTCCTTCACCAGCTTGGGGAAGTTCTCCTTCATTATTTGTTCAAATAAGTTTTCAATCCCTTGGTCTTCCTCTTCTCCTTCTGGCACCCCTATAACTCAGATGTTGGGATGTTTAAAGATGTCCTGGAGGTTCCTAAGCCTCTCCTCAGTTTTTTGAATTCTTGTTTCTTCATTCTTTTCTGGTTGGATGTTTTTTCTTTCTGCTGGTCCACTCTATTTATTTGAGTCCAAGTTTCCTTCTCATCCCTATTGGATCCCTGCAGATTTTCCCTCATTTCTTTTATTGTATCCTTCATTTGTTCAACTATTTGCAACCATCTTTCTTCCAATCCTGTAAGCATCCTAATTACCAGTGTTTTGAACTGTGCATCTGATTGGTCTAGTTTTAATAATAAAATTTAGTTTACTCCTCATCAACAACATTTTAGTGAGGTTTAACTCCATTACTATTATTATTCTAACCATTTTGTGTTAAATAATTTAATTTTCACAATTACACTAGAAAAAAAGTGTTATCTCCATACCTGACTACTTCGCATATCACCTCTTCTTTCTTCAGCCCTTTGCTAGTACCCACAGAAGGGTCTAGTCTTCCTTATGTATTCACTTGAACTACATTCTTTGAAATCCTTTTCTCAGAAGCCTATCATTTTTTCTAGTTTATTCTGTAAAATGCTGGATGTTAGGATTTTAAGTTAATGAAAGTTTTTCCGGAGAATGCAGGTCTGTACCTTTCCACGAGTCATGTAATCCAGAATCACCTTTATTGATCTTTTAAAATTCTGCTTCCAGAACCTATTCTAGACCTAATGAATTAGTCTCTGTTGGTAGGGCCCTGAAATATGCCATTGTAAACAAACTTCTTGGATAATACTCCCACACATTCAAATTTGAAAACCATGGCCTATTTTGAAAATGCCATCTGATTTCCATAAATATTAATTTAATTGATTAGTCAGTTAATTAATAGAGACCTTGCATACTTATCATACTGGAAGAGTCTTTAAAATGATAAAAGAATAAATATAAAATTACAATAGGTTAAAAAAACAAATCAGCTTTAAAGCAGGTTACATGTACACTGTGAAAAAAAATAAGGAAAGCAAGCATTAATACTCAACAAATGAGCCAGAAAACATCACTAATCCATCTGCTTTACATTAAATGTCTCATTAAGGAGAATAATTTTGGCGAATGATTACTGACCTGTGGATTTCACCAATTATTTCACAATACTGCAATCTAAGTTACAAGTTCAGAGCATGTACTAACAATGAAATCTAATGGACCAGAAAGAAGAAAAAATTTCATTATACGAGATAGGTTATTTCCATTATTTCAGAAAATTTTCCATCAGTTTGATTTCTTAGAATTCAGTAATTTATAGGGAGAACTAAATAGCTGTAAATTCCTGATTGGCGGCAGAAGAGGCGTGTTGTGGTGGCCCACCCCTGAGATGCTCCCAGTGCTCCTCACCTCCTGGTGTTCACACCTTTGTCTGTGCCCTCTGACACTGAATAGGGCTGATGTGTTTGAGCAGTAGGATATTGTGAAAATGATGGAGTGGGACTTCTGAAGCCAGGTCACAAAAGAAGTTGCAGTTTTCTTGTGCTGTCGTTCTTGGATCACTTACTCTGAAAGAGACCATGCTGCGGGGATGCTTAAGTAGCTCATGAAAAGACCCATGTGGGGAAGAACTGAGGCTTCCTGCCAACAGCCAGTGCCAACTATCTACTCATGTGAGCAACCCATCTTAGGAGCAAAGCCTCCAGCACTGCCAAGCTTTCAGATAACTGAACCTCTGCAGCTATTGTGTTTGCAACCTCGTGAGACCCCAAAACGTTACAAATTGTGTGACACAGCAAATGTGTATTTTTCTTTTAGGATACATAGCAATTCTGTTACATAGCAATAGATAATTAATACAGATGTAAATGCAATAATACCAACATTTGCAAAATGCTGCAATAGAATTTGACATTATTATTCTATCCTCACTTAGCTCCACCAAAAACAGGTTCCACTTTCTCTTTTCCACCATTTTTTGAGATAGCTCTTTCTCAGTCCCCTTTTGCTTTCTTCTTTCTCCTCCAATGGCTTATACATGTCCATTTCCCAGAGATCTACTTTCCATCTTCTTTGGTTCATTCATTTTCTATCAATCATCCTCTCCATTTGGATGGTTTTCAAATATTTTTCTATATTCCTGAATTCAGCTGCATTTGCCATCTTTAAAATTTATTGTCCTCAGCCCTGGTTGGTGTAGCTCAGTGGATTGAACACTGTCCTGTGAACCAAAGGGTCACAGGTTCAGTTCCCAGCCAGGGCACATGCCTAGATTGTGGGCCAGGTCCCCAGTAGGTGGTGTGCAGGGGGGCAACCACTTGATGTTTCACTCCCTCTCTTTCTCCTGTCTCTCTAAAAATAAATAAATAAAAATTCTTTAAAAAATAAAATAAAATTTATTGTCCTCTTCTGACTGCATCTCTATAAGTAGGGCCATTCTCCTTTCCATCAATAAACTGTCAAATGAATTCTTCATTCATTTTCCTCTTAATTCCCTGTCCTATCTTTACATTCTGTGAATTTGTGCTTCATAGTATCTATAAAATTCCCTGCTTCTTTTAATTTCTATTACCTGACATATTGCCAGATCCTTGCCAGCTGAGAATAGAGTAACCCCATTCACTACCACACCTGCTGTGCTTGATCCGACAGCTCTTCCCTTGCACTCATCATACATGTGACTGTCAAATAAGCTTTCTAGACACCACGTCCATTCCTCCTCCACTCAAAAACTGTCGATGGCAAGCCTTTATCTTTAATTTTATTTTCCCCAACCCCTTCTCGTTACTACATTATTTTAACCCTCCTCAGCTGATCTGGAATTTTACTACTATACCAATGTGACAAATATAGTTCCTCTTCCATATACCTTGCACTCATTAACGAAGTCATTAGTTTCTTTGCATAAGCACATTACCTATGCCTTCATCACGAGTCACAACCCCGCTCAAGTCTCACATTTCTAATAGTTATTTCCCTGGTGTCTCTGGTTCACATAATGTTGTCAGCATATGTATTTAAAGGTGCGGTGAATAGAAAGGTAATATTTGTCAGGAATTAAAAGAGAGTGATACCATCTATAACAGTTTCATTATACTTGCTACTTGGTACATGCATTTAGCAATAAATGATGTATACCTTTGTATTTTCATTTCAAGATCTAGCTCAGCAGCTATCAGTTGAAATAGAATGAGATCATTAGAAACCTCTGGACATTCCATAATTCTCTCTGGAATTATGAATCAATGTTGGTCATTAATAAACCAGTTCTAACCAGATCATGCCATCATGATTAGGTCAGAGTAAAACTGCTATAATTTAAAATATAAAAAGACAGTGGCTACTTCTTATACAACACTATATCAATATAAATAAGAAAGAGCACTGCTACCTTTCTCTTAAAATTAAAATAATTTAATATGTATCTCTGAAATCCCTTAAATGCTAACTCTAAGGGCCAAACACACATTATAGCACTTTTCTAACAGAACCAACACACAACATCAACCAAAGCCCAGAGAGCACCTCATAAAGTCATTCATAATTTATTCAACCCCAAAAGACTGTATCATGGAACTTTTTCACATTTATGAGTCTCTTCTCCCTTCACAGATTGCTTGCGGTGGAAGTCAGAAACCAGGTTCAGTATTCATTCAATACATGTTTACTCAACATAAATGATCCACTGAAAGATGTGAAGCAAAAACATGTAAAGCAAAGTTCTGAGTTGCAAGCAACAGAATTCAACCCTGACCAATTTAAGGAGCAAACAAAAATAATGTATTGAAAAGTCATTGTTTTAAAATATTCTTTATATGGACCTCATGCTTGTTCTTAAATGTTTTATCTTTCTTATTGAACTAGAGTTTTTTCTTCCCTTCTACAAAATACATAAAATTGATTTCTGTAGACTACTTACCAAAAACCTTACTACATTATCTTATTTTGATTGAGCTCTGAGTTTTTGTTATGGAGTCTGACCTGTGTCTGTAATGATAAATTTAATGTTTCTTGAAGTCTAAAGCAATAGCAATCTGTTGCATTTCATACCTGATGGTATCTGCAGCCAGATCACATCATCTGTGAAAGAACTGTCCATCCCAGTTCAGCAATATGAAGAAATGTTATGATTGCTGTTGATTTGTCTGCTGTTCTTCAAATTAAAAATAATATTCAGCTGTTATTTGTATTATCATAAAGTAATCCATAGGTATCCTGGGAGCAGATTTATTAATATAATTTAGAGCTTTATCAAGAAAAGAGATATGTGGCTTTTATATTCTAAATGTTTCAATTATTCTGGGATATGCTCCCCCACACATGTCTCATTCTCTCCTGATACTCTGAGCACCTGGGATCAGAAGCAACAGCCACTGGGAGCCAGGAATGTACATATCAGGAAAAAGCTGCGAAAATCAAACAAGTATTGATCGGAGCCAAGGCAGGTAGGCAAATTGATGACAGCATGCATTTACAAATCACAATAGTCAGAAACCAAGCAAACAGATAATAATCCGAGGGGTGGGGGTAGTACTTAATAAAAAAAATCCATGGCAGAAAGACTAGGCTTCAGAAACATCATAGAGAACTCATGAATGATGAGAAGCCAATTGTCTGACAAAAAAGAAGAAACCATCAGGAAATTTGATGGGCTATTATGCAGCTGTTAAAATGATAACTGATAATTAGCCCTGGCTGGTGTAGCTCAGTGGATTGAGCGTGGGCTGGGAACCAAAGGGTCCCGGTTCGATTCCCAGTCGGGGCACATGCCTGGGTTGCGGGCCAGGTCCCCGTGAGGGCCATGTGAGAGGCAACCATACATTGCTCTTTCTTCCTCCCCTCCCCTCTCTCTAAATATAAATAAAAGTAAAATCTTAAAAAAAATGATAACTGATAATTAGGTAGTAACATTAAAATATATTTACAAAATCAGTCTAAGTGAATAAAATATATTCTACAACTATTCAAAATACGACTACATTTTTTTAAAAGATTTTATTTATTTATTTTCAGAAAGAGGAGAAGGGAGGGAGAAAGAGCAATGTATGGTTGCCTCTCACATGTCCCTCACTGGGGACCTGGCCCGCAACCCAGGCATGTGTCCCGACTGGGAATCGAACCGGGACCCTCTGGTTCCCAGCCCGCGCTCAATCCACTGAGCTACACCAGCCGGGCATGACTACATATTTAAGGTTATTATTTTTAAAGTTAATCAACTACACATGGACCAAGTTTATAAAAAATGTGAATAAATATTAGAAAGTTGAGGTTATGTTAAGATTAAGAAAATGAACTTTTCATTTATTTGACAATATTTTAAAAATTCTACTAAGATACAAGTTTAAGAGAATGGGCAAAGTGATGGCAACATGGACACTTTTTAACTAAAGGCAGGTGTTCATTTCAGTCAAGACATTTACGCTTCCTGCTATTATCAGTAGTAAGCTAATATTTATTTATACCATCTGTGTTATGCTAAGTCCTTAAAACAAAAATCAGTCTTTAACCACGGTTAGTATCAGCTTTGCATGTATAATTCCTTGCACTCCAGTAAGAAAAGGATAAAATGAGAGTAAGTGCTATATATGAAGAAAAAGAGAGAGCGAGGGGGGCATTTACATGACATGACATCTGCCCTCAAGGTGCCGAGATCCTCCCTAGACCGTTCTGGTGCATCTCTGGACATGGGAGGTGATTCAACTTCTCCTCAGCCATATGGGCTGCCTAGGAGGGCATTAGCTGACAGGTTAATCAAGTGGACAGTAAGGAATGACCCTGGGACCTGGGGGAAATATTAGAGCTGGAAACAAATTTAGATGTCATCCATACCAAAGTGCATGAGCTCACCCAGACGGTGAATATATTATAGAAAAGGACTGATAGTAAGGCTGGTCCTCAGATTGAAGGAAGGAGTGGAAAGAGGTGCTAGGGGATTTTTTTTTTTTTTTAAAGAGCTGTCAGAAGGATTCAAGGAGCAGTAAGGACAGTATATCAGGGGAAATGAAAAAAAGAAATGATTTCAAGAAGAGCCAGTTAATCCAAAGAGTTCATGAAGCAAGAGTGCTGACAGCCAGGTTTGGGGCTAAAAGGTAATGCAGTGAATGTGAGAAAGTCACTAAAAGATTCATGACAGATTTCCAAACAGTAGCAAAGGCCAAGTTGAAGTTCTCAGCATAAATCTGCAATAGATCAGGTCAGATGGTTCCTCCCACAAGACATATGACTTCTGCACAGACAACAATAGCAGGGTTCCCAGTTGGGGGATATGGTATTGGGTTTGGGAAAAGATAATGTAGACGGAGAACACGGGTCCTAAAAAAGCAATATTAAATCATTGCCTGGAATTTGAACTGGACAGGAAATTGTAGTCCACAGGGTGCTGATGGACAAACTGGCCTCCTTATACAGTGACCCAGCGGCTTTTGGTTCTGTTTACTTGGATTTGCAGCTTAATAGACCAGACTATCTAGCTTGTGCCTCACTTGAGTCCCCTTAAGAGCAGAACTTAAGATAAGAACTTGGATGCAGATAGTTAATTTGGGAGGAATGTCTAGGAAGAAGAGAGTGTGCCTGGAGTGAGATGGAGAAGTTATAAACACCCATCATGTGTGTGTTACTGACTTCTTTGTAGTTCCATGAACTTACCAGCACCCAACTCAAGCTCAGTGGGTGGTTTCTGTCTCTCTTCTGCAAAGCTTTCTCTGAAGCCCAGGAGCAGACGTAGCCTGGCATTGCAGAGGGGTCGACAGCCCCAGACAACACTTTACTAATGGGAGATGGCACTAGGTCAGTGAGTGCCCACTGGACCATTGGGGACCACTGAACAATAGAGACTCAGTCCCTCTGGGACACACAGAGGGACTATGGATAATGCCCTTGTAACTGTCCCATCAGTTAAAAGGGAGGTTGAACACAGGTGAAGGGTTGCCTGAGTTATTAACGCCTACACCAACCCAGGCTGCACCTGCACAGTGTTACAGAGAGCTATGAGGCACGAAAGCAAAGAGCCACCGCCTTATGTGGTGGTGAGCCACTGGCCATTCCAGCCACTGTCCCCAACCCACCATGCCCACCACTGTCTCCCACAGCTACACCTCAGAGCTGCACCCCACTGCTGTCTCCCACTGCTGTACTGCACTGTTATCCCCCACTGCTGCACCCCACTGCTATCCCCACTGCTGTCCCCCACCGCTCTCCCCACCACTGCCATTCCCACAGCTGTCCCCTACTGCTGCTCTGAAATCAGTCACCCAAGATGCTGTGACTCAGGCATCATATGCAGCTGCTGCCCAGGTTTTCTGAACTGCAGCATTGGAGTGATTTGGGACCAGACGATCCTTTGTTCTGGGGCTGCCCTGTGCATGGCAGAATGGTTAGCCCTTCCTCACTTGGTGCCATTGCCTTCAGTTGTGACAATGAAGCACGTCTCCAAACACTGCCGAATGTTCACAGGAGGGAAATATCACCTTCAGCTGAGGCTATAGCTTACTTCTGTATATCTCAGTTTCTCGTCTATGAAGTGAGGATAAAACAGTACGGACCCTGTGAGCTCTGGCAGGGAGTGAAATGAGATGGTAAACACCAAGCACTGAGCAGAGTTCCTGACACACCATGTATGCCTAATAATAATGACGCTAACAGTGAGAATAATGTCGAAGTCTTCTGTACTTTACCGTGTGTATTTTTATGGCTCAAATTCAAGGTCTATTTTCCCTTCTTTGACTAAAAATAGTGGTAATAAGGTACTTATTTCTAATACCTGTTTCAGCAAATAGATCAGAGGCTGCATCTCGATATGAATAAATCAAAATGGAAAAGGCTGACGTCAATCTCTTTGATGTTCTTCCATTACCAAACACCAATTAATGCTCTTAAGTTAAACATGACTATGTGTCATTTTTGTTGTAGCTCCGTGAATGTGGAGTGTGAGGAAAATCAAAGAATTCTGCTTAAAAAGTGAATAGAAAATTAGACTACTGTACTTGAGACTAATCTTGCAGCATTTACACTTCCATGTTCTACCAAATGCAGATTTAAAATGCACATTTACTAAAACAAAATTTTAAAACATAATCTGCAATCACATTCTTAAAGGCATGAATATTTAGATTTATTAGCATACACTGAATAGCAGCATGCAAACATTGGGATGTATTTAAGGAAATTGTTAGTGATTCATTACATAGAGTATTTAATTTCAGTATGATCAGAGCAAATGCATTAGCAGAAATTATTATGCCCTGATACCATGGAAAACCACTCTCAGAAAAAGTCATTCGTGTTATAAAGAGGACGTTTTGCACGGGTTCTTCCTGGACTGTCTTCGACTCAGTCCAAGCAGCTGTCGCCGTCTGCCAGGGAGAGCAGGTGGCAGAGACGCGCGATGCACCTCTGCCCAGGCCTCCTCTGGGGACAACGTCTTGCCCAGAACTCCCGGACACTGAACATCTTTGAGAGGCACAAACGAATCCCCAGAAAGACAGGCTTATCTCTTCCTTAAGGGATTGTAGGAGAAAAATAAAACAAGAGAAGCATGACAAGTATATTCACGAGAAATTGTTTTGTCGCTCTGCTTCTTTGGGTCTGAAACTTCTGGAGGGTGTGTCCTTTTGCCCACAATGGAATCACTGTTCAAACTGACTGTGTTGTATTGCAACTACTTTTTCATGTGTCTTCCAACTCTTTAAGCACTAGTGCCAAGACATTGTCATTTTCCTACCCTCAGGACCTACCACAGAGCAAGCACTCTAGAAGTGGCAAGTGAGAGAATCAGTGAATGAAAATGTCAGCCAGTTTAGCTCACTCCGCCTGGTGTACCAGGTCCCAAAATCAGTTAAGGACTTAAAATATCAGTCTAAGTGTCATAAGTGCTGCACCTCAGAAGCACTGAACCTTCCTATCATGGTGTAGCCTTCCCAGAATAGAATCAGTCTGAAGCAGCAGGAAACGAGGCGATCAAGTGTAGACCCTGAGGTACTCAGAGCGTGTGCTACAGACCGGATCCATACCCTCCAGGTAAAGAAGTTAGGCAGACTTCCAGATCATTGAAACAGGAAAAGGTATTTGCCAGAAATTTCCAAATGACTCAGGCAAAGTGTTGTTTTGTTGTTTTTCTGTTTAAATTACTAGTATAATTGCCTCAGTTCTCCATTTGTCTATTGATGCTCAAACACAGCTTTAGGTAAAAATGATTTGAGGCAGTGTCCCAGAGGGAGAAAAGAGAAGAGGCTCTCATACAAAGAGGGTCCTTCAAAACTAGCTCAGCCGTGTCCCAGAACACCCTGAAACGTGTTCAGGTGGCAGTCTGGAAATTACAAAGTGAACCCGAATCTACAGAAGTAATTAGGAAATGCTTATTTGAATTTTACAAACAAGATGTTAGCTATTTTTACCATGTGAAGCATACGGTTTTGCCTTCATTTATCAATATTTCAAAAGCAAATCCATCTAGATCAGCGATTTTCAATCTTTTTAATCTCAGGGCACACGTAAACTACTACAATTCTGTGACACTCCAAAAAATATATTTTTTGCCGCCCTGGCTGGTGTAGCTCAGTGGATTGAGCGCGAGCTGGGATTCCCCAGTTTGATTCCCAGTCAGGGCACATGCCTGGGTTGCAGGTGGGTCCCCAATGAGGGCCATGTGAGAAGGAACCACACATTGATGTTTCTCTCCCTCTCTGTCTCCCTCCCTTCCCCTCTCTCTAAAAATAAATAAAATTTAAAAATCTTTAAAAAATATATTTTTTGCCAATATGACAAAAATAGTCACTATATTTTATTATACAAAATGGCTGTTGTCATTTTTTTATTTGACATTCTACGGGAAAAAGAGTCAAGTTATTGCGTGTTTTAAAAATGCTGTGGCACACCAGTTGAAAATCGTTGATGTAGATCAATGGTTTCTGTTTCGTTTCTATGGGTGTTGACTGCAAAGAGGATTTTCTATAAAAATTCAATCCGGAGAGCTTAAAAGAAACAGTGGTGAGGATGAAATGCTTTTAAAAACTAAGCTTAAGTAAGACGACTGTCTCCCGGGAAATGACTTTGCATAATAAAAAATCAAATTAAGGACAGTAGAGTCTCACGTGGATGTTATCTCTAGCTCCAAGATCCTCCTGGGGCTTCCATTCTGGGTCTCTGTTATACATCGTCCCAGACACCCGACTGCGGTGCCCCGGTTGTGTTTATAGCCAGCCAGCCCTGCCCTCCAGGTCATAAGTGATCACAGCAGACTTCTAATGCCTGACAGAAAAATAAGCAGGCACTATGTAAATTAAAATGAAGGATCTGTGAGAAAGCTTTGTAAACTGTAACACACCCTACAAATCTGAGCTATTACAGCACAGAAGGCTCCTTGAAGTATCCTTTTTGTTTGTTTGTTTGTTTGTTTAAACAAAACAATGTGACTAATTATGAAGATAAAACCTCATTAAATCGTTTAACCTTATTTTCCTTTTTAATTATTGGAAGGCTATCTACTTTCTGTGAGTAGATTTCTTTTAAGAAATGAGAGCTCTTCCTGCTGTGACGAGCTTTCACAGAGACCACTGAGGTGCATCACCTCTCTCAGTGTTTGAGTCAAAGAACAGTAAGATTAGTCTGCCTGCCCTAAAAGAATTCACCACGGGAAACACAGAACAGAAAAAAAAAATGAGTGAGAAATTTTTCAAAATCAGTGTGGACTCCTGAACACAGGTAGGTTCTGCTGGCTTACTTGGGATCCGATTCCTGGGCTTTGAAAAGAATTCACAGATTTAGAGTTAGATTGTGAGCAAAAATTACAATTACTTCGTTCGTTAGCTAAATAATGTGCAAAATAATTTTTTCACTGCATACTTAGTCCGCTGACCTAGGGGTTTGAATATGATTTGTAAAGCTGAAGTAAAAAGTGCACTCATTTTAAAAGTACTCTCCAGGAGCCACATCGATAAGACTGTTGTGAATGACATTATAAACCAAATTGTCGACGATATTCTTTGTTTTAAATTTCTCTTTCATTGTCTAGGATATTTATTCCTCCAAAGTTTGCGGTTGTGAGAAAGAAAAATTGTGCTTTTAGGTGTTCCATCAAGTGGAGTCATTTTTTTTTAAGATTTTATTTATTTATTTTTAGAGGCAGGGGAGGGATGGAGAAAGAGAGGAAGAGAAACATCGATGTGTGAGAGAAACACTGACTGGCTGCCTCTGGCACACCCCTAATTGGGAACCTAGCCCGAAATCTAGGCATGTGCCCTGACCGGGAATTGAACCAGCTACTTTTTGATTGGCAGGCTGATGCTCAATCCACAGAGCCATACCAGCTACAGCTGGAATAATTTTAATATTAAATTATTTTGAAGAATTTGTTTCAGAATTTCTTAATTGTGTCTCCCATCAGTTGTAAAAAAGCATTTGATAATATCTTTGCTATATCTATATGAAAACATTTATAAAAATAGCTATTTTAAAAATGTTTTAATAAAAGCAGTATTTCATCCTAATCCTAACATGAGATAATCAACTCCTTATCTAGGATGTTTTTTAAGGTTACCTTTGATGGACTCAAGAAGAGCTCGTCCCATTCAGCCATTACTTCATTATTTGTCTTCCCCTGCACTGTGCCCTGGGGCCTCCTCGCTGCCAAATCGGGTCTAGCAGCCTGCGCTGCTGCCCCAAGCCCTGCCTGCGAGGTTCTCATGCTTTGAACACACTATGATGTGTCTGCAGCAATTCTGTCTCTGTAGACATCAGTTTTTCCCTCCTGGACCTAGTCACATTCAATTTCAATGAAATATAGTGGGTTAATCTAATTCTCTTGACTAAGTTTGTAGAATTAATTACTTTATAAAATGAGTGGTCTGTTGATACATATTTGAATTTCTTTATTCAAAAATTTGGGTCCACAATGTTGCTCTAGTAAGCAATATCTTGGGACTATTCCTTTTTATCGTTACCAGCTTCACTATCTTCTAGATTTTTTAAATAAAAAAGATCGAAGGATCCACCATTGCAATGACACTGGTGCTACAGTTCCCCAAATATGCCTTAAGATGGGGGTTATGGTGAACCAGAATTGGAAACCTATTATCTTTTCTGTTATTGTTCCTGTCGTCATTTCAACAATCCACTGAAAGTGTTTTCATATGGAAATGCTCCCTGTTACTGTAATAGGAAATTTATGAGGAAGGTTATTTTTCAAAATGATTCTGAACAATCACACGCGCATGTGTGCCCAGGACTTTTTTTCCCAAAACCTAACAGCCTATAATAGGCCGGTGGTCCTACAATTAAGAGTTATCTTAAGTACAAAGGATTGGGATAAAATCTTTCTAGTCACACCTGACAGACTCCCAAACACAGTCTCACAAGACACAATCTGTTCCTACAGTGAAAATTTATATAACATATTTAAAAATCAAATGAAAACAATTCATAGAATTGCGTAGTTACTACAACATGACCCAGCACATTTCTGATTAAATTTAGTCAGTCCTATTAGAGGATAATTCAATGAATGCTTTTCATTTAATGCCTTATTTTCCCTTTAAAGTTTCAAGAACAGGTGGATGAGGAGGGGAACTTAGTTGCTATTCTGCTAATGAGAGAGACAAAGTACCTTCTATCAAATGTTCAAAGGTGCCCTTAGGTTTTATTCTAACTAATTTAACAACATTAAAAATTAGCCTTCTCCACTCTTTAAAAAAGTGAAAATTTTAGATGAAGGATGGGAGAAAAGATTTGTGTGTATATTTGTGGAGCTATAAATCAGGGCAGACAAGCTTGGTGCTCTGTGACAGTGCTGGGCATTGGGAAATCTGTAATAGGTTTCTGCAAAGCAAAGATATTGCCCAACATCTTTATCGTAAGCCATTTCACAGAGCAAAGGGAAACCACCTAAGAGTGGGTGGTGTATTTCCTAGGACTTCTGTTCCAGAAAGTTTGATAATTCACAACACCAGCTTTGTAACTGACATACTAAATAGTTCCCTTCCTCGTTGCTAACCAACCTTTGCTGATTTAAGAAGAAATAATCAAGGCAGACGATCTTTCTCCTTCAATTTTATCTGCTTCTCACCTCCCTGTCCTACCATCTTACCCCCTTTTTGAGGACACCTTGCTGCTGATGCCTCATTGCTGGCATCCTCAGCCATCCTCAGAAAGCTGGTCATGGCACAGCCTAATGCCTTTGGAGAGGCGGGTCAGAAGTGGCCCAGAATGAGACTTTCACCTCCTGAGCTCCAAAATCACTATCAAATACACAGTGGTCACAAGCTTCGATATCAGAACGCTATATGGTAGCAATTTCACCCTCTGGGAAGTCTCTTCAGTGTTTAAGTAAATTTCTCAGAGGCAAGTAAAGACAGCTGGATTGGAGTAACTGACTATGGATTAGAAACCAGAAGTAGGTCTGGATTAGGAAGAATTTTAGCCACAGACAGCAGCAGGACTCTGAATTCTCAACTACTCTTGAGTAATCGTGAAAAGGAAGGTCATAAATTCTTTTCTCATGTCCCTTCCTCCACATTCCTGCCCAAGGGTGAAGGCATCAGAGAGCAAAGGGGAGCTGGTGGAGGATAGGGGCAGAGGCTGGGACTCCCTGAAAACACTACAGTTTCATTCCCATGTCTAGATGTCAACTTCCTATTTCTGCTGCTGTCCACCATACACTTCCCTATTTTTACTGAGTGAACTAGAACATTCTCCAGAGGATCTTTGCCTATTTCATAGGATCTCTATATTAATGGAAAACATTACATCATCATTTTAAAAAAGCAGCAGTAAAATGATCAGGCTGTGCAATCTTTTAGTTAAACTTTGTCATTTTTAGGGGCTTTGTAACACCTCCTCCAGTGACCTTCCCAGATTTCATCTGATTTTTGTTGTTCATCAAAACGGAGGGAAAGCATTCCCCATATTCATCATTCAGAGAAAAAAATTAGTGGCCTATTCACAGCTGAAAATTGCCGCCCTGTAGAAGAATGGGGGAGGGGTCACTGTGCCAGGGGCCTGCCTCCACACAGGAGATGACCCTGTGGCAAGGGCCTCACAAGGGCTCACCCCTCCATCTCTAATCACCCTGACTCACTGGCTGTTAATTCTGTCAAGGATTTTTGAGGGAATGCCAACACATCAGAGACAAAACAGAGTGCATTACTTCTGTTCCTTTAAGCCTCACACATTAACACAGCAAGCAATCTGACAGAGGGGGAGGGGAGCCTCCCAGCTGCACAGTCACATGCCTTCATCACCGCTGCCCCTGTGCTCTCTACTCAATAGTTCTCTGGCTGTTCTCTGTGCTGAGTGCTGCATATCGATCCGAAGAAAAGTAACCAAGTTTCTGAATATATCAGGCCTTTCAGGTATACTTAGGACAATTCACTTCCCTTTTCTTCCTTCTTTCTTTTTATTTACTTTTTTAACTCCAAAAGTCATGTGACTCACTTATTTTTAACTTTTAAAATATAATTAGGCAGGATATTTGATGGAGTAAACACTCAACCCCCTCCCCACCAGCACACATTTAAATTAAATTAGAAGTAAATTTTTTTCTTCTAAGAGCCCAATTCGAACACTCACATTTGGCTTGCAAATATTTATGTAAATTGTCATACTCAGGCATCTAAAAGGCACAAGGGGCAGTGATTATGTTAAAAAGGCAGCACTTTGATTCAAACTGAGGTTCTTCAATGTGGGAACCTGAATGTTCTCTGGTGAGAGACTTGGGGTTGTCAATATGCCTTGAGATACTAGAGTGTCACGCTGCACTCCTGTCCCCTGGACATGTCTGCCCCTGGCTGCCTATGAGAGAGGTTGGGCAGTGGGATGCCTGTGCTTTGCTGAGGGCCATCGGGGGCTCCTTCTCCACGGAGATGGGTGCGGAGCCAGGGGCACCTGTTTTGGGGACGCTGTTGTATCAGTGTCCCCTGCCCTCTGTCAGCTAGCTGCATGGGTGCCACTCCTCCGCTCTGGGAGGGTAGGATGAGCTGGTGCATGTGACCAAGCACTTAAGTTCTCTCCTCTGAGATAACAGGTAGCTTGTATTTACTGAGTGACAAATATGCTGGGCGTGATGCTGGATATTTGATATAAGAAGCTTCTTTAATCCTTCAGCAGCACTGCGAGGTAGACTTTATCACTATTCCCATTTTAGAGATAGGAGACTGAGGCTGAAGAAGGTAAATTATTGGCCCATACTCACATGGCTAGAAAAAAAGTAACACTGAAATTGTAACTCATGCTCTTAATCTGGTGTAACCATCACTGCTCTTGACTGATCCCAGGCTGCCCCCAACATGCTGTCTTGATGCTGAGTAGGCAGTTGGTGTCTCATGGGGTGACTCAGAATCTGTCATCAGAAGATCCTATTGCTCTGTTTCTTTCCGGCTTGTCAGGCCATTCCCTCATTCTTGCAGGTCAAATAGGGAAAATTGGCCTTACAGCAAGGGGCCACTGTAGGAATTAAATTTTCAGAGTATGCGGTATATAATAGGTGCTCAATTAATGTCTGTTGAATCTGATTCTCAGGTGACTTAATTCTATGAAGAAAATATATTTGTATATTTTATATACCTAGTTTCTCATTCTATAGAAAGTTGGTAACATCTCAGTTCATCTTAAGTGCAACTTGGTAAAGTCGCAGTTTGTCTTTGAGAACACAGTTCTCCACTTTATTTTGATCTTGTACTTAGATACCCATGCATTTGCTTCCATATTGCGAGCTCACATTCTCTCAGCCAAATTCTATACATGTGTTAGGAAGATGCAAGCACTTGGCCCAGAGCCGCCAGGAACTCAGGGCCAGGTGGTTGAAGTGAACCTTGCTGGTCAGTGAACCATGCCAATACTCACATTATAGGTACCCAACCTACTTCCTGATCCTGCCCCCAAGGCCATATTGAGTTCCTGCTCTTAGCTGTTTGAGGTTCCTCCCAACTTACAGCACCCACCTCAAGAAGGAGAAGGCAGTGTAGAAAGGTGCGGAAAGACAAGGGTGACAGAGAGAGAGCCATAAGTCAAACAGAGAGGAGATGCAGCATGCACGGATGACCTTGGCTTTCCCAAAATGATGGGCTGCCTCTGGACACAGCTGAGGTGTGCCTGCATGCTGTGGGACACACAGATCTTGAGAATATCCCTAGATATTTGTGACAGACTTTGTGACACTTGAAAAAGCTGCACAGAAGCTCAGCTCAGGACCTTGGCCCGTGCTCTGTTAAAATGCTCTCACTCCAGGCTGTATGGCTGCTGTCTTACCCAGAGCCTTCTCTGACTTTCCTATTTAAAGCATCGTTATCACTCTCATGACACTGTGACACCTTCATAGCACCTTATCATAATCAGAACTTAGATCATTTATTGAGTTACTTGTGTTCTGATTTGTCTTCTCTACCTAAGGTGAAAGCTTCCTAGTTCTATCTCCCCAATGCTCAGAATGACTCTGCATATTTATGAAACAAATGAATATTACCCATGGCGTTTCACTCCCTTTCAAGCTGTAAATTTTCTCCTTATTCTAGGAGATCTCCATTCATATATCCCATTTGTATCAAAAGCCAAGTCTCAAAAATTGAGTTACGAACCTTTCTTTCAGTTCCCAAAAGAGCCAAGGTGGTTCCCATCTCAAGGTTTGTGCACGAAGTTCCCTCCACCTGAGTGAACATCAGCCAGCACAGTGCCCTCCTTCCCTCAGCAAATATCTCCTCTTGGGACGCTGGTGGTTTCTCATCCAAATTCAGCGTCAGTTCCTCAGGAAGGACTTTTCTATCACCCTGATCAACAAATCTCTCATTATTTTCTATCAGAACCACCTAGATTTTTTTTCTTTTTCATATAACATTACATTAATTTCAGGTGAACAACACAGTGATTGGATAGGTGGTGAAAGGATCACCACAGCAAGTCTAGTTATCACCCGCCACCGAACACAGTCACAAAATGTTTGTGACTAAAGGTACATGCTTCCAGTTATACAATCACGAAGTCGTGTGGATGTGATGTGCAGCACAGTGACTGTAGTTGACAATACTGTGTTGCATATTTAATCTTAAAATTTCTCGTTACAAGCAAAAAATTACATTTCTTTAGTTTGTTTTTCTTTCTCAACTCAGCTTTTTATTTACCTGTTTCTTATTTATCTCCTCCCAGTAGACTCTAAGTTTCATTAGGGCAGAGACTGTAAATATTAGGTTGGCAAATAAGTTTGTTTGTTTGTTTTCTGTAAGAAGGTTCTAGTGGTGCTTAGTTGTCTAACTTCATTCAAAACAATTTTGTTAGATTCTGTTGTGACAACTATCGTATCAGCATGCATTAAAAAAACTTACCAAAATTGGTGAATTTTTGTGTAGTAGCCATGTTATTGTTGAAGATGGAAAAATATACAGAACATTTTCGGCATCTTATGCTTTATTATTTCAAGAAAGGTAAAAATGCAACTGAAATGCAAAAAAAAGATTTGTGCAGTGTATGGAGAAGGTGCTGTGACTGATGTCAAAAGTGGTTTGTGAAGTTTTGTGCTGGAGATTTCTCGCTGTACAGTTGGGTAGACCAGTTGAAGTTGATAGTAATCAGATTGAGACATTAATTGAGAACATTCAATATTATATCATGTGGGAGAGAGCTGACAACTCAAAATACCCAAATCAATAAAGTTATTGGTGAAAATTAAATATGTGTCTTTTATTTTAAGGAAAAAACCATACAGACTTTTTGGCCAACCCAGTAATTTATTTTGTAAAGCATGCTTAATATATGGCATAATGCCTAGAAGAGAGAGGGTTCTAAATGAATTATTGGATGGACGGATGATGGATGAAAGGCCTAAGTCTGTCTGTCCACATTTGGATTAGGAGGCAAATCTAACTTCCAAATTTATGAGTAGCTATAACTCCCCACCTTTTAAAATTTCTAGATAGACTATCCCTCTGCTCAAGGACAAATTAAAATTCTTCTTTGTCCATGAGGTTTTTTAAAACACTCCAGCCACAGTCACTGCTGCCATTGTCAGACTCATTTAACTCACAAACTGGTGCTCAGTGTTGTGAGGGACAGAAAGATGAATTGGATATAGTGACTGACCTCCCAGAAGTCTGGGTATTTATTTCACACTTCTGGACTGGAGTGTAATTTACATGCATCAAGTGAATCAATGAATAAACTTAAATCAGAGCTTTGCTGACATCTCAACTCCTTATTTTTCATGATATTAAACATAATACATAGTTTCTTCCTATAATCTTCCTGGGAAGGCTCAAGAAAGATCATTTTTCCAGAAGATCCAACAGAGTGATCTCTTCCCTGAACAGAACTGATGATGGGAAGTGAAGTAGCCAGATTTGCACTCTATTAATTGATTATATTTAAATAAACTTCCTTTTTATGAAAACATAAAAAAATTTTCTAAGCCGAAAGTAGAGGTTTTTAATTAGCCACCATATGCAATGAAATCCTTTCACTGGTTGAACTGAGTATTTTAGTCTGTTTCCTTTCTCTCGCCTTGCTTAGGATCTCCTGGCCATACACGGCTACTCTGCATTTGTGTCCCCACTAATCTGAAACCAATTTTCAAACCAAATCGAGATTTCTTTCCCCTTTGCTTCAGTAATTACATTCAATCTCTGAAAAATGTTGTGTCAGTAGTATAAAAACAAATAGCTAAAATGTGGGAAATGCAGTGTTGGTGGTTTTGTCTCCGTGACATTCCGACCTGGTTTAGCCGAGGTTTCTCTGTGTTAGAGACGGGGAGCAGTTGTTTCGGTTGTGTTTTAGCACAACTGGTGGGCTACCAACTTTCTGCAAAGTTTCCCAGCTGTTTTCTTTGCAACGTTATTTTTACCACCTCAGCTTCAGGCTACTCATTCCAGTTTCTCCTCCTCCTCTCCACCTTGACCATCTCAACACAAATTCCTGGTGACTTTATATGTGGAAGCTCCCAATCCATCCCCTTCACGAGCTCAGTGATGCGAACTGACTTTACAGAGCTCCCCATCCATCCTCACCTCCTATAACACACCGTTAGATTTTTCTCTCATGTGAAACAACCTGTTTGTCACTTCTGCTGTCCACTCTAACTCAAGTGTTCAGTGTCCTCATGAAATCCTCCACCGAGTCCTGTGCACTCCAGCTCAATCACTTGCCCCAGACCCAAGCACTTCCTGCCTTCCTCACTGAGACAGCCCAAGTCCAGCTGCAATCCTCTCCCTCCTACACTTGCTCCCAGCAAACATCTTTGTTTCAATCCTTTTAGTGTATTTCAATTTCAGAAGCAATAAAAGGCTTTAAGTCCTCTTTTATTTTTAAAGAACTGGTTCCAGGGTTGCATCTGGGATATGGCTAAGGACACTATAGATAAAGAAAATAATGAAATCTGACTCTATAGCCATATGAGAGATATTAAAAGTAAAATTAACGGTTGTTTTCTTTTTTTCGAAGAATTGGATGTGGGGAAAGCATGTAAGGAGAGCACGTACTTCATTCTATTTTGTTATAAAGCTACCTCATGTACCTACCTCCTGAACAAGAGGAAAGGCACAGAGCCCATTTCTCTGGTAAGAGAACATGATGACTATTGTTATAGGGTTGAGAAGAGGAAAGATGGTTTGGCTGATGTCAAACTGGATTTCAAAGCACGTGTGGTTTCCTGCTAGAAACTTAATTTCTAATCTCATCTCAGACCAGTTTAGGTTGGGCTTTCATAGGTTTCCTGTGTTCCGCTCTGAAAGAGTGCATGTACAAACAGAAAGAAGACACTTCTCAGCCAAAATACATTGTATTGTGTTTCAAGTGTCAGATAAGAGAAAAAAAGACGGTACCATTAGTTAGATCTCTATGACACATTCAGTTTTTATGCATCTCAGATTATCTCCCTAATAGCAATTGGTGTGGATGCCAGAGATGCTTTGAATTGAACAATTACTTTCCAGATGCTTTCTAAGCATCTGGGAAAGATCCATCTTACAAAACAGTCAGGGAAAAATCAACACACATGTGCAATCTGTATGGAAAGTGGGATGGCATCCTATTTCAGGCAATTTAAGGATGGCCATTTCTGTAGTCCTGGAAATCTGGGTCTTTTATGCCAGTCTGCCACTGGTGTGGGAACCATGGATGGGTCCAGTGAATCATGTTTTAGCTGGCTCTCAAAAGGAGTCCTTTGGACTGCCGAGCAAATAAAGCTTCCATTATTCATACATCATGCACCAGCCATTGTACACAGTCCACATCTTGTTTGCTCTGTGAAAAGAAGCTCATAAGAATGAACACAATTGTCAAGAATGTTCCACTGACTTAGAGTTTTAATTATGAAAGGTGTTTGGAGAAAAAACTCAGAAGAAATTATTTCTTCTGTCCAGTAGGTTACAGAGAGGTGCACGTATGTGGAATAAAATTGTATCAATTCAAATGGCAATGTTTTGACAGCAAGACACAGCAAAAGGTTATGCTGGTATCACAAAGCAGGAGAGCATAACAAGTGATTTATGATGGCAGTGGAGGCATGATCTTGAATTACAATGAATAGAGCTGGTTGGCTATTAAAAATGTGTGATAATAAAACTGCATTTGGTTAGATGAAGATTCGGAGGATTATTTCTAATGGATCATGGTTAATGGTTCTAATACAGCTGAATGAACTTTTAAAATGTGATTTATAATATCCGTTCTTTGATGGACCTCTGGGCATATGCATAGTAGCCCAACAGAACTGAAATAGGTGAGATTGTCAAGAGAGCCCAAGTCAATTTTTATCAGGAGAATCTTGATTTAATGGATGTGCTTTGTGTCAATGCCCTGAAGGACAACAGATTAGATTTTTCTGAATCAAAAGAAAGCAAAATTCCAGAGCCTCATACTTCTTTATAAGACTCTCCTACTCTCAGACCATAACTAGAAGACAACTCAGATAATTTCCAATCTTGACTTTAGAATAAAACATCATTCCTTAAACCTGAAAAAACAATTAATGGCAATCCAAGAGGATGGAAAAGACAGTATTCTATTTATAAAAGTATTTTTTAAAGAGTGATAGAAAAAGAGTATGTGGTTGAATTTAAAATGAGTTACATCAGATCTGAGAGGATATCACAGATAAAACAAAAAAAATAAAAGTAATTATCATGCTATGGAGTAATAATATTTTCAAAGTGTCTTCACATCATTTTTTTTAATGTTCAAGATATCCTTTTAAAAGAAAAGGAAATCTTTATCCCCACTTTCAAAAGTAGAAATCGGATATCTAGAAGTGGGGAAAAACTTCATAATTAGAGAGTATAAATGAGCAGAGATTAAACATGGTGCTTTGGAACATTCTTTTATTACCATTTCAACATTATCTTTTCCTTCCAAGGGCCTTGATCATGTAATATTTAAGGGACAGCTCTATAAAATAGTCAAGTACTATTCCAATGTCCACTCTCCAATACTCTGGTTTCTCTTCAGACCGTATAAATCCTTTTACCAATGTCCCCTCCCTATGGCACCAATCCCACCTCCGCCATATTCATTCTTTCCCCAGCACTGCCCATCCCTAGTCCCCACGTTAGGTGTTGGGCACACGCATCAACTGCAGGTACTCAGAAAGCACTATGGTGGTTGAGAAAAATATATTTATGCTGACATGTTTAAGAAACATATTTATGTTAAGATCATTAAATATGCAAGAAACATTTCTCATTCATAATCAAAAGATTGCAAACAAATGAGATAGTTCCCCAGTATCAGAATCACAAAATTGTTTAAAATCAATAACTAGTTTTCGTAAAATTGTGAGTAAAAGGGAGATTTTATACCATACATCAGTAAAAATATAAATTGGTACAACTCCCTATTGGCAGTAGCTATTTCAAATGCAAATATACTGTGTGGATACGTGTATATATGTGCATATAGCATATACCCATGTGCATATATATGTACATGAACATACATACATTTTGTAGGACTATTTTCCTCAGGGGGAAAAGATGCACAAAGATGGGAAAGTATTGCTTTTTTAAAGGATTTGCTATAATATATTTTTAATATAAAAAGTTGCAGAACACTATAAGATGATCTACATTAAGAAAAGAGATATGTACACTAAACTAGTAACTACATATATATAGGAAGTGGAGAAACTAGAGTTAACAACAGTTCCCTTTAGGAGTAGTAGTTATGTTACATGATTTTCACATGGTAAAATTAAGGTTAATTTTAACTTCTTTGTATATGCTTCTCTCTGACTCTCAAATTGAATACACGAGTATATCACAAACCATATCAGGTCTTGAGAAAGACGTATATAGTGAGCGTTGGAGTCAGACAGGTATGTTTGGATCCTGGATCCATCACTTCACCATCTTTAGATTTCCTATAAAGTAATGATAAGCTTAATTCTTATTTCGTGAAGTTGCAAGGATTAATGAGACAATGCAAAGTAATTCATGAAAATGCTCAGTATAGTAACTGTTACATAGGAAGCTCATGATATATTAGTTGTTATTATGTTGCCTTCAAAGTCCATGTTTATCTGGCCCATTGGATGTATTTTAATCCCAGTCCATTCTTAAACCAAGTAGCATCCTGACTCCCTTGTGCTCTTAGAAGTTTGCATTTGTTCCTACATTCCATTGACTTCTTCACGCAAAAAGGTGTGCTTTTTTTTGTCTTTCTTCATCGAAAAACTCTTGTCTGGGTCCCTCTTCAGGTGGAGCAGCCCCATGCCCCAGCCCTGCTCATCCAGTGCAGCTCATTCCACTGGAATTCTATCCAGAACTCAGAACCACTCCTTATTGTCCATCCATCGTTTGCCTCCTAAATGTAAGCTGAATCTTACTTTTTACTGGAGATGGAACCAGGAACCCTGGTATCTCCTAGAATTTGTTTCTCCTGTGATGTCTGTAAATGGACATCGGAAATATTTAGTTGCGTAGAAAGCATCAATGCAACCACAACAATATTATGCTCAGGAATCATGATTAAGCTCTTTATGGACAACACAGAAAGAGATAGATCCCATTTTGGAAAATATTGTCATATTTGGAGTACATTCCTTAAAATCTGTAAGGGTAGCATTTCACTGTTAGTTAGAACACAGAACTGAATGAAGTTTCCCAATCTCTGCCATCGGCCACTGCAGCCTTAGAAGCTCCCAGAAATTGCTCTTGGTCTTGACACTGCATGGAAACCTTCCATGCCAAGAAGAGAAGAGTCAAGTGGATAAAATGAGGAAAAACTGCTTTTAAATAAGCAGAATTTTAACTCTTTTTTCTTCTGGGCAAGAAATAAATCATATTGATGCTATATGATTGGCATTTCATTTAAGATTCCTCTCAGAAACACTTAGGTTTTGTTCATCTTCTTAACATGAGGACCTGGGCGATATGCAGACAAACAAGTTTGCTTCCTGACTGTAGCAGGAAATAATCTCTGGTGTAATAAAATAGTACATCTTATTGGAATAAAAAGCAAGAAAACCTAGGCTGTGGGGCTGGTGCTTCCAACAGCTCATGTCCCTGAAGAGTTTTAGAGGTAATAATCATTCCATCCTCCATTTCGGACATGCCTGATGGCTTGCAAAGCACTTTCATGTATATTATTTCATTCAAGAAAAAGAAATGCATAGTCTATGAGGGCCCTTCCTGAGAGAATATAAAAAGTCACATAAATGCAAATGATTCCTAGATGGAATTACTCAGGGAGCTGCTCTATCAAAACAGTGAACCACTTTGTGAGAGACAGAGGAGCGAAAACTAAAATAAAATCACCATCACCAGCATAAATATGAACTATATGGGGCTTACTAAATTTTTTTTCATTATGTGCACAATTCAGGGACTATAATTTGTTTCATATTTGTTGAAATTGGAAGAAGATGATAAATAGACATCTAGCTCTTGGGTGACTTGTGCAATTTCAACGTTTTAGTACCTGAGGCAAAATACTTATTACTGTTGGCAGTGTGATGGCTTCCCTTTGCCTGATGTGGTATCTGCCCCAGCTCTGCACCTTCTGTGCCGGCCCGGTCGGGCTTCTGCCTTTGGCACCTTCCTGCCTCTAAGTCTGCCCCCCACACGATTCTTCACAGCTGACTAATCTTTCTTCCTCCAAGGACTTCCCCCAACTCTGAGCTACAGTCTTCTTTGTTTGTCTTCCAATAGCTCAGATTTTTATTCATTCATTCATTTAACAACTATTTAATAAGAACTGTTCACACACAAGGCATTAGGCTGGGCACTAGAAATAGAGTAATGGAAAAGACAAATAAGATCTCTGCTCTCAGGGAGCTTTCATATTCTGGGAGCAGGAAAGACAATAAACACACACAGTAAAAGGTTATTGTAAATGCTGCTAAGTGCTGCTAAGGTCTCTGATGGTGTGACATGAGAGGGTGGGTGAGGGGGGATTGGCAGCTCTGACTGTAGGTCTCATAGGGTTCCCAGAAGGGGATAACATCTGAGCTGAGACCTGATGGAAGAGGAGGAGCCAGCCATGCAAAGACGGGGTGCTAAGTTGCTAAGTGGCCCTGGCAGAAGGCTCTAGGGAGGGACACCCATGGCAGTTTCCAGGGACAGAACGGAGTGTGGTGTGACAAAGGGTGGTGGGCAGGGGATGCTTGGTAGAGAAGCGGCTGAGAAGCAGGCCGGCGCTCTGTCACAGAAGGGCTTCAACTCTAACCTGAGTGCCTCCAGAAGTCATAGAGGGATTTAGGGGGAAGACAGGATATGATTTGTGTTTTTTGGACCATGGACCATAAGGGGACACAATTAGAGTGAGGTGGACCAGTTAGGAGGTTGTTGCAGGTCCAGGGGAACAAGAGGTTTGGACTAAGTTTGTGTAGTGAAGAGGGGAGAAATTGACAGATTTGGGATATATATTGCAAGTTAAGCCATCAGGAGTTATGGGAAAATTCAATGGAAGGGAAAAAGAATCTCAAATGCATATTCTATTTACCATCTCATAATTAAGCTCATTAATGTGTATTTTTACATGTGTTCTCAAGTATATTATGTATACTTTGCAGCCGGAAATTACTTATATTCTATTTTTTTGTCTGAATACAGAAATGAGAACGGTCCTTCGTAAAAATGAGCACAAGAGAAAGACTTGTTAACCTGAATCCAATTAGGATTTTTTCTTCTACCGTGGGGCCACCAATAGTCAAATCCAACTGACTGTTTCAAAGCCAAGAGTCTTCCCTCTGGTTTTGTCCTGCATACTTTCCTCTGTCTCTTCAACTCCTGCTACGTTTCTGCTCTCTGTAATTTTCTCTGTGATTTCTTGGCAATTACCCTCTGCTGATGAGACCTCCGCTTCTGAGGGAATACCCACTTCCTTGCTCACTGTGCCTGTTCGCTCTCTACCAGGCCCTCTGCTGGGTAATGAGGACCTAAAGGCAAACACAAAGAGGCAGGAGAAACCCTGGCATCTAGTCTTCACCTAGGAACCAGATGGGAGAATCTGGGATATATGGAAGAAAGAGAAGGAAGACTTAATTACGCAGGGAAACACAGATTTCATTTGCTGCACAAACAGGAAGCTATACTTGCCTCCCAGCGCTCTACCTCCTAACTTTTGTAGACATGACATGCTTCAAGTTCCAGCAAAGGGGATCCTTAATTTCTTCAGGACTTCAGGATAGGCACAGAGGAGTCAGTGGACATGTGTGCAGACAAGTCTTTGAGATTGCTTAGATAATTTCACTTTTGTTCCCTAATCCACACCCCTGACAAACAAATATCCTTGCCTGCATTTGGGTTCATTTCTTTTAAGCAAATTTTATCAAATTATGATGACTAGGCACAAGAGCCCCAAAAGGTTCTAGAGATATAGTTCCTTTCCCCTAGATCTTTGAAGAAAAAACACAAAACAAAACACCATGTCAGGTTCGAGCAGAAGGAAAGGCTATGAATGCTGAATAGATGGCCCAAGAAAGACGCTTCAGAGGGGTCTGTGTGGAGGTGGAAAGGTGAGTAGCATTTTGAGAGGCAGAGGAGAAGATAGTGGTGCAGAACCAGCTGGAACACAAACTCAGAGGCACACCTGCACTGGAACTTGAGGAATGGTGTGAAATTCTCTGGCTGGACAGTAGGAGCCAGAAGGAGATCCATAAAAGCAGACAGTGTAAATAAATTCCGTGTCGAGGTTTCAGAAGCCTTCAACGCATGCTGGATGTTATTCTGTAGCTAGCAAGGAGTTGCTGCAGACCTTTTGATAGGGGAGTGACCTGAGCTGGGCAAGAATAAGGAAGATCATGCTGGTGTTGTGGTCACAGGGGGGAATTTCTTACGGAGCAGAGATGATTGAATCTCTAGCAGTAACGCCTTGGGTTCACCCCACTGGTGAAGACCCCCAGACCGTTCTTCCTGCCCATCAGGGAAGCTCCTCAGTGGGAAACTTTGTCCTGGGCATTTCCCATCAGCGTGGATGAGACTGTCTCTTTCTTCTCTTTCACCTTCCCAGGTGTCAGGTCTGCTGGGCAGTGTGAAGCCTCCCCCAGCCCCTCCTGCTCCCTCTCCTGTGTTCTCTACAGACAGTGCCCCAAATCAGCTGCATGCACAATTGCCTCTGCTTCCTGGAGGACCAGAAGGATGATGATGACCAGCCCAGACCCATTTTAGGGGCAACATCCAGATTGGTACAGACTGACATGTACCATCTGGGCAGAAGAGGGAAGGGGACGGGAAGGAAGACTTTTTTATGACAAAATAAGAACAGGATTTGCTTCATCATCTGCAGTACCCTTGTGGGAGAGGAGATGGGGCTTAGGATTTGAAATCACTCATCAGTGTATTTCCATTTTTGGTGGACAGACATATATTGGTGTTTCTATCACTGCTGAGCATTGCCCGTGCTGTTTGCCCTTTTGTATCAAGTAAGTGTTTGTTGTGAAAGTTGGAAATATTTATGCCTTTTTATTGATATCAGTAGCAATAGGAAATAACATTTCATATGATGAAAATTTTCTAATTGAAAAACGCTAAAAGCCCATTTATTCATATGCTATGGGGCATAACCCTGAAGAGGGTCATAGAGAATGCAGTTAGACTTGAAATCTTTTACTAATATTTTCACATGACAGATTGTAGCTTTAAAAAAATCATAGCTTTATAATAGCGTGTAGTAAAAAGCAAGCAACAGTTTACTTAAGAAAATAATCCTAGTGTCTTACTCCAGAATACTGTTAATGTTTAACAATCTAACAGTGATTATAATATATAAGGCCGGTTCAGTAATTTCCATACATTCTCTTTAAGTTTTTAACAGGTTATTTTTAATATCTGACCTATGTAGGGTTCATAATAGACTCCCTATCCTGATTTTCTATGTTCTCATTTATTTCTCTACTAAATATAAACATAACAATCAGAGTGAAATAATATGTATTTACAGGTAAACAACATGGAATGTTTAGCAATTCTCAGCTATTCTGATTTGATGAGAACAAAAATTATTTTATATTTAAAAAAAACTATGTGGAACCATAAAAACTATGGCACACTTGAGCTGTGTGACGACCTAACTAAACCTTCGAAAATTGATAATAAGTTGATAGTAATTACACATTTCTGTGTAAATACACCTTTTTTAAAACTAAAAAGGTCTTTTTGTTTATCCTTTATGATTCTTCCTAAACTGTGGCATACAAATTGCTTTACTAGCTTGTTTTCATCTCCACATCCTGTGAAGTACTCTTGTTTATAATATTCTTTTTGAAGTCAAAGAAAGCTTTGCTGATGAAAGAGATAGCACCATCTTGTCTTTTCCTACCATAAAGTAAATAAGGAGAGATGTTCATTTGATCAGCAGCTGTCATTCTGAAATAATTTTCCACTAAGTCTGGATACTCAGGATCTTTTTGGAAAGAACAGTCACTCTGAGTAGCCTCTGAACCGTATGGAAAGTTGAATGGTCGGCTGTGTCTGGCATACCGAGTCCACATTCCAGTAAAGTGTAAGGTCCTTCAAAATCTAACCCACAGAGGCAGTTTTCATTATTTCCTGATGGCTATCTTCTTGCTTTTGAGTGTGTTGGTTTTGATCGGGAACCTGGTTGCCCATTTCCCAGCTATGGTCACTGCCACTGCACAAGCCAATTAAGACCTTCTGCTCTGCATGTTTTTAGCTTCTTTGGCAGCAAATGGAGCTTTTGTTTTCCTGAGACAGGGACAGATGTGCTGATTCCGCCTTCCTCCCTCCTGGTGGCTTGAAGGCAAATGTGGGATCAGAGATGGAAGCAGCCATTTTGCCACATGTCACATTCTTACATGTGACCAAGGGTGAGAGAACTACAGAAACACTGGCCCTGTCACCATTTAGCCTCTGAACTCTTTCCCCAAGCCTTCTACATTTTGTGAGAAAAAGTGAATTCCTATCTGTTCAAGCCATTGCTATCCCCTTCTTGTCACTCTCAATAAAAAGCATTCCTCTCTGGAGCAGACTGAGATCACTTCTTGTACCTTATACCTCAAGTGACAAAATCTACTTACCATTCTGCAAACCCATACGGCTGTTTAATGATGGACACAAAAACTCTTTCCCTCCAAAATTCTGCTCATCAAAATGACTCAGCTCATATGAAAATCTTTGCCCAAACTCATCACATAACCCTTCACCACACTCCTTTAGTGCTTTGTACCAGCCTCATGTTTCTAACTGGGCCAAGGGATCCTCGAGAAAGTGCCTCAGCTCCTAGTCACTGAATTAGCCCAATACTACCACAGCGCTCTCAGAACCTAATGTGGTCCTGACGCATGGGGCACGTGTTTCATCTTTGGTAAACCTGACATTGTCCAGACTGCTCTAAGGGACAGCCTTGGTCTCACCTCAGGTTTTACAATGAGAGAGTTTCCTCTGGTTCTCACTGAAGTCATATCTTGTGTCTACCTGGCAGTACAGTTAGGTCAAAGAAACATATTGCAACAGTGATTTTGAAGGAGAGTTTTATAACAACAATTAAGATGTTAAATGTATATGATTTTTGATCTAGCAATTCCACTTGTAGAAAGTTGTCCCAGAGACATATCATATAAGTGGCCAAAGACATCTGCACCTCGATGTGGATTACAGCATTGCTTATAACAGCAAAAACTGAAAACAGCTACATAACCACTAGTATGGTATTAACTAAATCATGAAACATCCATTTAAAAGGGGAATATTGTGCCACTGTTAAAAAGAACCAGAAAAATCTATATATGGTAATGTAAAAAATATCAAAATAAACCCTAACTTACAAACGATGGTTAGTTCTGAGGTTGGGACTCTTACTCTCTTGGATTTAGATAACAGAATTGTATGGACTTCTATAATACATACATATATAATATCTATGATTAGAAACAAAGTGCTAAAGAAACAGATCTTCTCTGGTATGTTTTTTCAAGACACAGGAGCTACTGCAGGGCAGGAGGGGGTGGGCAGGCTCTACACAGACACAAAGAAGCAGAGTCCATTTGAAATGCAGCACAGAGGCTGGAAGTGGGGCAAAAAGACTGGAGGTTCCGGGAAAAAGAAGGCATGATGAGAACTGTCTAAATGGCACAAGCTGCATTTTGAGATAGTGAGCCCCCCATTCAGCCGACTATGCAAGCAAGAAAACTTAGAGTGTCCCTTTACATGTCTCTGTCCCTCACTCCCCAAGATTCCTCTACACACACAATTTTCTATGTCTCTTCCAACCCTATCCTGGTCCAGGTGACCAACCCGTCCTGCTTGAACTAGTAGAATAACTCTCTAACTGGTATCCCTACGTGACCTGGTAGGCAGAATTTTAGCCCCCATCACCTGTGCCCTGATATCACACCTGTGAATAACTTATGTTACATGGCAAAAGGGCCTTTGTAAATGCAATGAAGGTTATTGAATTTGACTTTAAAATAGGGAAATTATCCTGGATTTTCTAGGGAAGCCCACAGTTATCACACGAATAATGCTTAGAAGCAGAGCTGTCTGCCTGCCGAAGGCAGAAGAAAAGAAAGTAAGAGAAAGGCAGCAGAGATTGGAAGCATGAGAAGGACTTGACCTGAAGGCACTGAAGATGGGAGAGGCCATGTGCAAAGCATGAGAAGGAAATGAATTCTGCCAACAACCCATGAGCCTCACATGAGAACCTCAGCACCCATGATACCATGATTTCTAGCTCATGAGATTCATACAGAGAGCCCAGCTGAGTCATGCTATGCCCGGACATCTGATATATGGAAAATGTGATGTTGTTTCAACTGCTTAATTTATGGAAATTTGTTTCAGCAGCAACAGAAAACTAATAAAGCAACCCTGGCCCACCTCTTATTTAAAACACAATGAGAATTATGATCTTTTTTCCAAAATACAAATCTGGTCAAGATATACCTATTAATTAGCATCCTACTGCTCACTGAAAACACTGCAGATTCCTGAACATAGCCTTCCGGGTTTTCAGCTCCCATGAACTTCTCCAGTCTTAGCCCCTAACCCATAATTCAGCCCCCTCGGGCTACCTTCATTTACTCACACTGCCAAGCTCCCTGCCGCAGGGCTTTTGCATAAGCTGTCCCCTCTGCCTAGAATGTTCTCCTCTCTCCTCTTCATGTTCTAGCCACTACCAGAAAGAAGCCTTTCTTGGCCTTTCTGACTAAATGAAATATAGAAACTGCAGGTTCCTGTGGAATTGCATGTCTCTCTTTCCAAGCAGTTGTCAGGGCTACAATGGTTTGTGTGATTGCCTGAAAATTATCTGCCTCCTACGCTGTGCTATAAAATCCATAATGTCAGCGAGTGTGTGTGTTTTTCACCATGGTATCGGTGGGTCTTACTGTGTGTCTAAAACATAATCAGTTCTCAATAACTGTTCTTATAATCAGTTCTGAATAATTAAATCAATGAGTCACATTGAATCAATGAAGTGGTGCTCCAGGGAAGAACAAATGAGAAAACACCAGCCACCAGTGGACAGCAGAGCCACGGGACCACGCGGTATCCTACCACTGTGAGGCTGCATGACGGTACGTACTCTGCCTCTATGCAAAGTGTGACAGCTGGCCTTTAGTTTTACATTACCAGGGGAACCTTGGTTTTTCTAATGAAAATAGCTGCCGAAACTAATACATCATTTCATCATAAATATATGTTCCTGTCTCACAAATACGTTTACTAAATATTTAGTGGGCGATGACCAAGAGGAAGACATTGTACTATGGGTCCCAAAGTATATAGACACGGCTGTGATGATTTCATACCCAATCTATGTGTTGAACTTCATACTTTTTAAAATATACTTTCGCGTTATCTCCTCTAATTCTCAGAATAACTTTGTAAAGCACTTACATGTTTTTTATTGCTTTTTTCAGCTCAGCACAGATCAAATCAGAGATTCACTGCTCAGAGATTAACTGACATGTTTAAGTTTGGAAACTCAAAAGTGATAGCACTCCATTCCAGGACTTCCTGCTGCATGTCCAGTTTTTAACAGCACAGATTTTCCAGATGGGAGCTAAGCCTTGCAGTTCCCTCTCTCCATTCTTGCTCCCTGATGCCCTGCCTTGTACCTCACAGTGGTCTGGGCAACCATCACCCATACCTGGCATAATTTCTGTTTACATCTGCTGCTGCTCATCCCAAGATGAGACCACAAATCATTGTGGGCAGTCAATAATGCCTGTCAAATGGACCGTCTGTGTTACTCTCATACCACGTGTGAGCAATTATTTAAGCTCCTCAGTTTCCAGAATATAAATTTCTACATAAGAAGTATTCTATTTATTATTTTTGGATTGGCTTTAGAGCACACCTCTTTTTTTTTTAGGTTTTATGTATTTATTTATTATTTTTTAGAGAGAGGGGAAGGGGGAGAGAGAGAGAGAGAGAGAAACATCAATGTGTGGTTGCCTCTCACGTGGCCCCCACTGGGGACCTGGCCCGCAACCCAGGAATGTGCCCTGACTGGGAATCGAACCAGTGATCACTTGGTTCACAGTCCGAGTTCAATCCACTGAACTACACCAGCCGGGGTAGAGCATGTCTCTTTTTAAGTGGTTAATAGCTAGAGGGGAAAGTCTTGTGAAATTCTGAGAGATGTAGTGTTTTCTATGAATTTACATCAAGACATCACAGATTAACATGGAATAGGTCTTACCCAGAATGGCTGGGAGGTGGCTAGCACATCAAGATGAGCTCAAAGATAAACTCTGCTTAATTGGAGTGGGTATACTATTCTAATGATTCTGAATGTGCAGGAAAGTTCCAAACAAGTTCCAAAAGCTGTTTCAAATAATTGTTTCTGGAATAAGGGCATAGTCTCACATTATAATTACTTTAAAAGAAATTATTTCCTTTGGATTCCTCAGCTATGTTCTGTTTTCTAAAAGAAACCTACGAGTGGATTTAATAAGTCAAAGGGCACAAACATCTTCTTTATAAGTTTCATTTTTTCCTGACTATTGCATTAATGCATGATTCTGTAGAAAATAAAGAAAGTACATAAGAGTGTCCAGAGCGAGAGAAAAAAATTGACTTATAATGATCATTATTTTATCCTGAAGCAAATAATATTAACATCCTGAAACTTTCATCTCTATAATACTCCTATTTATTTTTCCTAGTTGAGATGAAGTCTAGATTTTTCTCCTTAACATTACTTATTTTTCACCAGCAAAGCCTTTGTTTCAATGCTTTTAATTAAAGGCACTATTCCTCTGCATTACATTTCGAATATTTGCCCAACTAATGTAACCACTGTTAAAAATTTGGTATGGCCTTCCTTACTTGCTCCTTTGCTAAACCAAGAGATACAGAATACATATAAATATCATTGCTACTATTGTTGTTTTTACAAAAATAGAATGGTACACATAACTAATTTTTATAACAATGTATTATTACATTTCCTGAATTCTCTCCATATAGATCTACCTCATTCTGTCAAATAACTGCACAATATTCCACAGAATGGAAGGACAATAATTTACTATCTCCTATTGATGGACATTCAGGATTTTTTTCCTGTTACAAGAAACAAAACAATAAAAATAAGTGTATATATATGTATATATCATATTATATACATATTATATAATACGTGCATATGTGTATATATTGTATACATATTATATATTACATATTATAGATACACATTATATATTACATTATATATGCATATGCATTATATATATTATATACTATATATGTATATATTATAAGAATATATGTCTATGTGTTTAAATAATGGTACTTTTATTTTTAGAAACTATTTCTTTGCTAGCTAGCAAATATAATTTGGTTCCTTTCATTGTCTCCATGACAGCAGGTCCATATTTTCTGGTTCCTTACTCTTTTTCCCAAACAGAGCACAGAGTGCAGCATCTAGAAAGTTTAAGTCAAATGAATGCATGCTGAATTGAGCTGAACAGGGACATTACTGTGGAGGCCCTGAATTTAAGCAGTCATTATGTAACCTGTGCTGTACGAGGTTCAGGTAGGACACCAGAGTCAGGGTATAACTAGGACACTCAGGAACCCATCACCTGCATCCAGCTTGACCAACGTGGGCAGTGTGCGCAGGAACTCAATCTCCTTCCATTTCTTTTTTTCTTTATTTATAAATTGATTAAATAGCATGCTTCTCATGTTGCCTAGACATGCATTTTATCTTAATATGTATTTTTATTCTTATCAGATGTCTGATAGTAATGTAATATAATAAGTAGTTTTAGTATCAAAGTAATATATTAAAATTATATGTAATTATGAGAGTGTTCATTGATATCTCTTTATAGTTTATTTCATATGCACAGGATGAAGTGATTATTAAATTAAACTCCTCCCAGTCACTGACTGAGCTTTAGAGTATTCAAACTCTATGTGAGAATGAGTTGCATTAATCCATAGTCACCCTGAAACCACATGGAACCATCAGAGAGGTGGAGAAGGAAGGCAATGTGAGTGAGTCAGCAGAAACCGATCTATGCGCAGGAAACCAGAGGCCCCTGCAGTGGGGTCAACCACTTCTTCAAAGTCAGAGATGAAGGATACTCAATAACTAACTCCTTTCACTTGAGTTCCAAATAAATTAAGGCATAGAGAAGTTAGGTGGATGGAGGTCACACAGAAGAGTCATTACTGAAAAAGATGTTATTAGAGGATGTGACTTAACACATCCATGGGCAAGTAGGCATCTCAATACAGCAGGCTCCCCCACTCTGGAATGAGAGGCTTCCTCCCTCTGCTACAAGGGGTGGAGGGCCCTGAGCATCTCCCTCTTTGGGAGCAGACCAGTCTCTGTAACACAAACACCAGAGGATGAGCCCTCACTGCCTACTGGCAGCTCACATCTAACAGAACAGCAAGGAGGCTATCCAGCCTCCCCAGTCAGGTAAGTCACGCTCCCTCCCTGGGTGGAAGTGCTTCTACATGGAAGAAATGTCAAGAGTGAGACAGATGAGCCCCCATCCCACCCCAGGCTGCTCACTACTGTAAAACACGTTTTTTTAACTTATGCACACGTTGCTGCCTTTTACAGGGATTTGGCTTTTGAGACAGCAGATGACCTGCGTGTCCACTGGCTGCCTCCACATAGGACGCGTGCCCACATGAGCACAAATGCCCTGCTGAAGCATGGGTGAGGGCGCTTCTGGAAACATTGAACTAGAAGAGACCCTTACTGTAAAATTATGTCTGGGGTCTAAATGTTAAATTTTTAACCACTGCACAGTGTATTTTGCAATATAACCTCCTAGTTGATTTTGAAAATAGCACATGGAAATTAAACTAGTCCATGATTCTATACACACTTTTAAAATTTTCACCATGTGATACATTTTTCCTGCTGGCATCCCTGTATTCTTCTTCTTCTTCTTTTTTTTTTTTAATAATGAATTTAGTCAAAGCATTTGCTGAATACTTTTAGTAACATTTGAGTATCAGCAATGATCCAAATCTTATAAGTATTATCAACCTCATCTTACAAATGAGAAAATTAAAGTTTAGGTAGATAATTTGTTTAAGGTGCTACATAGATAGAAAAGGAAAATTGCACTTGAACCCAAGTCTTCCCAACTCACACAGGCTGTCTCGATCCTCATTACTTACAAAGGGGTCTATCATGCTACATAAAAGTTACTTGTGGCTGGAATCATAGCTTCTCTATATTCAATTCTCTTTCTATCCATAGCAAAGAACACACAGTAAATATTTAAGTTCAGGTGAATAGACTTATAAAATCTAGATATGCATAGAAATATTCCAGTTTGAATCTGTCGTTTTATAATTTAGGAGATTGAGGCTCCATAAAGATCTTCAAGTTTACATAGTGAAGAGAGTGCCAGAATCCAAACAGAAACATAACTCCTCAGATGTGGCCCTTCAGCTCTTCCTGCTGCCATTTCCTTATCATCTTGGGAACCTTGAAGTGACAAGTGGCTTGTCATGGATTCCAGTGCTTTAGCAACAGAAGGAGCCAGCTGCTGCTTGTCCTGGGACACATGACCTGAGGGAACAAAGGTCATGCCTGTGTTACAGAGTTGGAAAGACAGGAAAGAAAACAACAACAAAACTTCACATTAATTTATGGAAGAAGTAGCAGCAGATGAGTGGACTCTGGGGCAACATGGCCTGGCATACAATGTGTAGGGGTAATCTGCTGCTTACTAGCTAGCTTTGTGATCTTGGACAAGTTACTTGGCCTGTATGTGCCTCAGTTTCTTCATCTGTAAAATGGGAATGCAGGATCTCACACTGCCTTTGTAAAAATTAGAGGAGTCACCTACATAAAACACAATGAGTAAGTGCTGTTTATATTGGTTGTTATTTGAACACTTTCTAGGTTCCAGTGACTGTGATAAATGTTTAAAAACCATGAGCTTTATTCACCTTATTATTAAATATTAACTAAGATAAGCTGTTGCTACATTCTGCAAATGAGACAGACAGAGAGTAAGAAACTTGTCCAATTTCTAGTACCTGGCACTGGAGGAATGTAAATCTGGGGACATTTCCCCTGGGCCCACACTGCTAACCACTGTGCAGGGGGTTAAATCCCATGATCACTCCTGTGTCCTACAAAAAAGAAAAAACTGCTTTGGGGGTCCCCATTGTAGCAGGTACAGACTCTCTAGCCAGGGCCAGGAGCTGGGCCTGCAGCAGACCCCTAATTCAGAAAAGTCTAGTTAGCTCAGATACTGCTCTGAAATTCTGAAAGTTTGGATTTACTGTAAGTGGATCTCAAAAGAGAACCAATCTGATCTCCCCTCCCCTGAATTAAATAATGTTAAAATAACTGACATCAGGCCGACTCTGACGACTCCTGTTGAAAAGTCATGTCACCCAGGTGTCTCCCAGTCAAGAGTATATACAGGTACATACAAAAGTTTATATGAAACAGACAACCAGGGTCCAAAGCACACCGCTATTTATCCAGGAGTCTTCTAGAAGGGAAGGACCATGGACCTTGCTCTTAACTGCTAAATGGCCACTGAAATCACCTGCTCTGTCTCTGAGAAAGTGTCACAAGTAGTATCTGAAGTTAAATCTACAGAAAACAATCATTTGTGCCAGCATTTGCCATGTAGATAAAGTTCCTGGGGAAATGGGTTGAGAATCAGCCTATCAAGGCAAGGTTATCATTGGGTTTGTTATATACTCACATAGGGTTAAATAAAGTTGGAAGTATCCTACCACACGTTTGAGGGAAAATTAAAGCTCTTAATGGGCATGACTGCATGTTGCCGAGTAGGGTGTTACGGTAATGACTATTCTCTAACTGCACTTGCTGTCATTTTCAGGTATTTTGTTAGTAATAAAGTAAAAGTCAGTGTGCTAGAAAAGCAAGTAATTACTTCTGAAAAGTAACATTAAATCAGATAAGATGAAACGAGGTTTCTCTCTCTGTTCTCCCATCTGAAATTGATTGTTGACTGGTGTCCCCCATAGTCATTAGAAACTCCTCTGGCTGCAAAGTTACTGTTTAAATTCTGTTTTATTGCATGAAGAAGACTCAAAGAGTGAGTCCAGCTACAATCCAATGGGGATAATTAAATTTTAACCTGCTAGATAAGCCATAGTTACTTTTATATTCTTGAGATTTATCTTTTTAAATGTTTCTTGTTTCTATTTTTGCCAATATTTGAGGTCTATTTCTTATCCTTTTTAGGAGTGTATATCTTAAGTTGTTAAATTCCTAACTTTTCTTATCAGTACAAATGATTCACTGACTTAATCTGTCAAAAAGACACTGGGTTTAACTGCTAGTAAAAGCATAAAGTCAATGCACAACTCTAAGATGTATGACAAACATGCCATGCATGGTAGAACCTGATTCTGAACTTCAATGGTAACATCACAGTCTATCAACATCCATATAATGGTTAGAACTGGAAATGATCAGCAGCTCTTCGTCCTTAAGGAGGATGTGATAAGTTAAGTGCCAAGCCTGGAAACCTAGGTGAGATGGACTAACTGCAGGTCTGATACTAACGTGCTCTGAGGCCCTAGGAAAGGTGATTATCTATGGCTTATCTTTTCCTATTTTTGAAATGAGACAAAAAGGAGTATAAGACTGTTAAATAGGCACGAAATGCAAAGTGAGTGCTACCGTAAATAAGTAGTTATTTGTGCATTATCATATTGACCATAAAGGAGGTCATTAGTACTTAGGATTTTTAAGACAATTCACTAGGCATGGCTTGAAACACAAAGATATAGAAAATGTGGAATTGGCTCCCAAAGTCTACAGCCCACCTGGAGAGATGGGATGCACATACTAAAATCTGTTGATTACTTCACTGACCATCAATCAACATGCAGGTTGACTGATAAGGATACAATCATCTAATATAATTGCTCCCTTCTTCATTTTGAGACAGTGATGTCATTTCTGTTCTATGTTAACAACACTATAAATGAAACAACACAAAAACGTGTATTCTTAAATTCACTACGACGTTGTTTCTGACACCAACTTGCTGACACCAACTGGGTGTCCTACAATTCAATTCAATTCTGATAATAACTGGAGTGAGGGTCAGATCCCACAGGTTAAAGGGCAAGGTCACCAAAGACTGCCCTGACATCATATGCCAGCTGCAGCTGGCATCCGCAGGCTTCATGCACTTCTGTCTGACATGGCTACAAATTCAGAGGTTCCCGGGACCATTCTTCAGATTCACTAATTTGTTAGAATGACTCTCAGAATGCAGGGAAGTGCTGTACTTATAGTCACTGTTTGATGTAAAGGACACAAGAGAGCCACAGGAGTGTGTCCATTGTGCGAGGTCTGGAAGTGGGCTGTGTGCAGGAACTTCCGCCCCTGTGGAGTCAGGTATCCCACCCACCCCATACACTGACATGTTCACCAACCGAGAAGCTCCCCAAGCCTTGGTGGCCTGGGTTATTTGGGTCATTACATAGGCATGATTGATTAAATCATTGGTCCCATGATTGAACTCAATCTCTAGTCCCCCTTCTCTGCTCTAGACACCAGGGGGTGGGGCTGAAAGCTCCAACCTTCTACTCATATGGTTGGTTGGCTCCTCTCCATATCTAATTAGCATAAACACAGATATGGCCCAAACTCATTTGTTATGAATATCATAAGACACTGCTCTCACTCAAGAACTCCCAAGGGTGTTCGAAGGTCTGTGCCAGGAACCAGGGACAGTTTAGTAGCAGTGCCTTGTGGATGGTATGGACTGTAGGCATTACAAAAGCTCACAGGAGGAGAGACCCCTCCAGTCGGGGAGCTAGGACCATCAAGGTCAAGTTCGTGAACCTGGTGAGGTATGACTTAGGCATTAAAGCATGGCTGGTACATGAAGGATAGAGATGAGAAATGAGAACTTGAGTTAAAAAATGACAGTGAAATACAACATTAAGAAAGCCCAAAGGATAATGAAGCAATGAAGAGGAAACCATTTTGATCAAAGAAGGAGATTCAGAGCAGGGTATAGTGAAAGATAAGGCAAATGTTAATCACTCTCCATTACCTAAGTCTCCTTTAATTAAAAATTCCAATCACATGTTTTCAGGAAAAATTCAAATTAACATGAACAAAGCAAACTTTCATGTTGCTTATAACTGGTTTCAAAATGTTGTAATCAAATATTTTGTTAAAAACAAAACAGAACAAAAATCCTTTAGAATGGTGCGGTAGTTGGTTGGATACTGAACATTCCGTGAACATGTGATTTGGACAAAGTACGTCAAAGGAATATAAGCAATATTTTAAATTGCTGTCACTGTCTCTACACACCACAATGTCCCTTGGGCTCAGCTGTCCCCTCGCATATATACACAAAACAGCCTCTATACTTTGTTTCTTTTCTAGCCAAGAGAAATCAGGCCCCACGGCTTCAGACAGCTGTCCTGCATGGCCCCAACTGCCGCTGCAGGAGCACTAGGCTCTGGAGATCATCACCAATGCCAACATCTGGCTCTGTTTGCTTTCTTTCAAACAGAGCTTAATTTTCCTCTGATTTTCCAGAAACAGGAAATACCACATGCATTTTAGTAGAATGTTAGATTAAATATTTCTAAAACCAACTGCTGTTTTTACAAGACATTTTGGAGTGGCGGTTTACTTGATGGCTTTCGCCTCTGGGAATTCTTTTCTGTGAGTTGCTGTGAGGTTGCCAAGGTCCCCTGCTTTTCCAGGGCTGTGTTTTTGTTCCTCTCCCAGAGACCATGTGTGAGATCCATAGAGCGTCTGACCACCAACTACATAACGAACATCTCGAACGCCAGTTTTTGTTGCCTGTTCAGATCAGGTTTGGCCACTGCCAAGTATGTGGAAACTTGTACTGTCACCAGCCCTCCACAGAGTTGGTCATCGTCCCTCTGCAGAAAGTGTTCTCTTTTGGGGGAGTAGAGAAGGAGAGTTCAGCAGAAACTGAATGCTGCTTCTTCACGGGGAAGCGGAACAGTTTAATGGCTGGCTCTTTCAGAGATATAATAGTTACTACTATGATCCCCATTTTCCAGGAAAGGAACCTTATGCAGACTGAGGAAGAATGCACAAAAACAACGCCTATTCCTCCACTTCTAAATGGGCTTGTTCACAGCGAAAGCCACAGCACTCTGAATTTCCTCTGCCTGTCATCTTTCGTTCCTCTATAACAAGAGATGACTTCCCCTCCAGGGAAAGAGCAGGATTGAGAGCAGAAAACTATTTGCTGATAAAGTGCTGAGAGGGTGGGAATGGAGGAAGAAGATGTATGCACAATAGGCAAGAAATGGCAGGAATGCTTTAGCCGCTAGAACCTTTCACATCTTTCTAACTTCAAGACTGTGCGGTCAGTTTCTCTTAGAAGTGAAACTCTTGTTAACTTTATACATCTTCCTCTCTTAACCCTGAGTTTTGGTTTGTTAGCTGGTAAATTATATATGACAGATGAGATACACAGTTTTCTTGGATGCTTACTTAAAATTTTAGTTGGTAAGGATCATGTTACATGGGAATGACAAAGGCAGAAAAATTCAAAAGTGAACCTGTGGAATCTCTGTCCACAGTATGAGTATGCACAGCAGTTGCACAGCCACATCGTGAGTGAAGATGTCAGGGTACAAATGTAAGGGATGTGCAAGGTTAGGATGACAAAGGAGAATAGGCATATCCATTCTTTAGTCTGCAATGCAAGGACATTTCCTTAAGGCACTCTTTGTTTTCACTTTTGTAAGCACTGTCTGTCTTCCCACCATAATTCCTTTCTCCCAGGAGAAAGATCTAGAAGTGTTAAATCGTAAGCCCTGCCTTTCCTCTGCAGTACAGTGTGAAGCCACAGAGTTACATTAGCAGGCTTTGTCTTGCTCTCCTTTGAATGCCTTTTCTACACCATCCCCCATTCCCAGAGGAGCCCTAAAGTCATTCTTAAGTCTTCTGTTGGGAAAGGAAACTACTCTCTTAAAAACTACACTGAGTCATTGCTTACATGACAATGATCAAATGGACATCAGAAGACATCTAGCTGCAGATTTTAACTCTAGGAGAGAAAAAAAGCTACCTAACAGCTTGCATTTATTAGGAACTTACTATGTGCTTGAAGTTACTGTCAGACCATGTTAGGTAATCAAAATGTCAGCCTGTGATCCCTGGACAGACGGAGATGCTGGAAGCCAAGCCACCAGTCTGAGTGGTTCCCATCAAGCACGTGGCCTCTCCACCAGCGCCACCTTCTGCTAGTATGCAACTTGGCTGGAAGAAAGAGGTAGATAATCCATAGAGATTAATAATGAATATATATTTCTGTATGAGTTTTTAAAAGCATTTTTCTATTTATAAGGGATTTATAATCTGTATTATAATCTCTGATGATTCTTTCCCATAGATTAAGTCAGACATAGGGTCCTTAACACTTTAAGTATGGGCAAGCGCTAAACCACAGGCACAGTTTTAACTGCTATTTCTCATCTTGGGCATAAGCCCATATTTCTCCCAATTTTTTCTCAGAGGTTACTAATACCCAGTCTTCACCAGCCTCTGCTCCTCAGCCAGTCGTCCTCTTCAGGCCCTAAATTCCATCTTTTCTACCTCAAACCTACTCTTGCCAATAGGCTAGAATCCTCCTCAGCACCTATTTCCTTGCAGGCTTGGAGTTACAGTAAACACTATATTAACTTACTTGAGGGTTTCTAAAAATATTTTGGAACTAGCTTGAAAATCCAGGTCATTTATTATATTGACTGCTCTAAGTTCTAAATGAATTATTTAGAACAATTTAGAAGTAAACATTTGAAATTTGGGTAATTTGTAAGTGGCCTATGTTACAGTAATAGGAACTAGGTTTTCCAATAGTGTTCAAAAGTTTCCCAGGAGAGAAAGACACAGTGTTAATCTTCCTGTCCTTCCTCCCAACCCTACTCCACATCTCACCACGGATTTGGTTATGTTACTGGCAGCTGCACATGTTCAAATAAGGCAAACTTTGTAATAAGCCACATCCAAAACCAAGCACAACTTGTATTAATTTTTAGGGCAACCTTATTTTCTCCCTGGTGAAATCGAATTCTATGTTCCCACTTCTTTCTTAGCCTTGCCAAATCTCTTTGGACTTCCCACAGTTCTCTTATCTGGGTTATAACTATAAGGAAGGCAAAAGTTGGAGGATTTTCATGTCAAAGAATCTTTTTGGATGAAATGGATGAAGAAATGTAATTAACAAATAAGGAGAATTTGGAGGCCAAAACTTCTCCATTCAGTGATAAGCCTGCTATATTCAGCAGAAAGAATTTAATAAAAATCTCTTCCAGCTACAGCTTCCTGAATGAGCAGAGAATAGGTTCAATGGAGCCACTAGCATCTGTAAAACTGATATTCTCACTCTGGGACCTTCAGAGGCACTGAATAAAGAAACTCTCAGGCAAAGAGCAGGTTTTGCTCACCCACAAGCAATATAGACTTCAGAGGGAAAAACAATGTAGCTGCTATTCTTGCCAGACAATACAGTGGCTAATGAGAAATAAATTCTAAATCAGATCCAGTCAATATTGACAAAATCAATATCAATTCAATAGTATACACTTCATGTGTTTAATACAAATAATAGTGGCTCAAAATACAATGGCAGTGGGATATACTAATTCACTTTTTATATAATTCAATCCTGGATCTCTTAAGGTCAATATGCAAATGAGTTCATATACTGTACAGATAAATAGTCTCATTGGAGTTTCTAACACCTAAGCAAACAGGCTCAATTTTTCTCCCAAAAGTCCGAACAGGTCTATTATATTACCATTGTTTTTATTTTTTCTTATTAAAAACTAGTGATATTCCACATCCTGCTCCCTCATTTACAGAGATTCTTTTAATTAGTCATTCATTCATTTTTTTAAAATTTCATAATGACATGGAAGAACAGCTGTAATGGAAGAGTTACACTGGACATAATGGTAAACGTGGGTAGAGCATAGTGTGTAGTACAGTATTTCCAGACAAACCTGTTGACTAGGAGATTGCACAGAAACATCACACACTTTCTTCCAAAACTTTACTCAGATTGGGGATAGAGTCCGTAGCATTTACTGCACACACAAAAATCATTTCTCACATTCTGCTTCTGCATCAAGGGTAAGCTTTGAAGTATATTTGGTTCTAATTTACTAGTGGCAAACCTTGGTATGAAAAGTTCAGAAAAGTGCCCTGGCTGGTGTGGACCTGTGAACCAAAGGGTCGCTGGTTTGAGTCAGGACACATGCCTGGGTTGCAGGCCAGGTCCCTGGTGGGGGTACGTGAGAGGCAACCACATATTGATGTTTCTCTCCCTCTCTTTCTCTCTCCCTTCCCCTCTGTCTAAAATAAATAAATGAAATCTTTTTTACAAAAGTACAAAAAAAAAAGAAGTTTAGAAAAGTGAAACACTCTCCAGTATGTCATTTGAGGAGAGGAAAGCAGAGGAAAAGGACTGAGTCCAGAGATTTTTGTCTGGATTTTTGTCTAAATCACTTGGCTTCTCTGGGCCAGGATCAAATAAGGATGGTGATTAACTACATTTGACACCAGAAAGTGACTGCTGCTCTCCGAAACTCTCTGTGAAGCCTGCAGTAGGAAGTCCTAGGACTGGGATGCTCTTAGAATGACATTTTGCCCATCAATTCATGGAGTTGCAAAACTCGCATGAAGACACAAAATACATTTCCTCCCTACAAAAATGAAAGCATTTTTCACTCAAAATATAGGCACAGTCTTTAAGCATGTGAATAAGACACAGAAACCATTTTCTTTTTAAGGTCTAAGTCACCGTTTCCTTACTTATAGAAGCCATGTCCAACATCCAGATCCGTACTCCTGTTCAAGTTCTACTGTCCTTGCAAGTCAACTAATGTCCGCAGCACTCCTTTTCTATAAAAATCTGTAAAATGGGCATAACAGCTTTTTAATCCAATTTACAAGACTATTGTGAGATTTCACTGAAGTAATGTATGTGATGTGCCATACATTCATAAGATCTTGGACACCTGAGTTTTTTACCCTGTGCTAAGAGGATAAGGCCCAACCTGGTCCCTGGGTCATCCTCTCCAAGGCACCTTTCCAGGTTCAAGGTTGAGTCCAAGTTTTGTTTCTTCTTACATACCTTTCTCTCTGCATTGCACATTGTCCAACAGGCCATCTGATAGCCCTGCTCTGTCACTCTCCTCCTAATCAGCCTCCTTCCCTAGCCAACTTTAAGCTCCCTTCAATGATATGGGTAATGAATAGATGTATGTTTAATGTAATTTATATTATTTTTCTCCTAAGTAATGTACAGTAATTGTAGAAAATTTTGACTAGCCAGATAAAGCACCCATTGGACATGGACCTAGTCAAATGTCCTTAGTTCTACACCTGGCTTGGCTCTTCTCACTGCAAAAGTCTATTCCCAAGGCCAGGTGGCTGATCTCATATCCTGAAGTTTGGTCCAAAAAACGCCCACATCAAACTCACCTAGAATGGAATTCCAGAGCCCCACCTTTGCTGAGTCTGAACCACAACCACTGTGTGTAGGGACTGGGCATGTGCTCTGCATTTTTAAAAAGCTACTCAGGTGATCTTCCACAGACCAGTGTTGCAGAAGTTCTGCTCCAGATTCCAGACCACACGTCAGAAGCAAGGATGGGGTGGTCCTGAGCTGCAGTGCTGACATCATCTGAGAGCATGTTAAAGATGAAGACTCCCCCCTTACACCCAGATCTACGGGACCAGACCTGCAATTTAAGAAAATCCTTAGAAGATTCCGTCATGTATTAAAGGCTTCAGTTCTCTGTTGTATTACCTGGGGAGCTTTACATTCTACTGACACCTGGGCCCCACCCAAAGACTCTAGGGGTGTGGCCAGGGCAAAGGGCTCTTACAAGCTTCTGAAGTTATAATGACCACCCAAGATAGACAACCGTTGTCCTCTAAATTACAGCTTTTTTAGACTTTAAATAATTTTAAATTTTCAATTACAGTTGACAAAGTATTAGTTTCAGATGTACAACCCAGTGATTAGACACTATATAACTTACTAAGTGATCACCCTGATAAATCTAGTACCAATCTGACACCATATATAGTTATTATAATATTATTGACTACATTCTCTGTGCTGCACTTTACATCCCTGCGACTATTTTCTACCAATTTGTATGTCTTTAAAAAAAATTTATTAATGTTCGAATACAGTTGTCTCCATCCCACCACCACTTTCCCCCACCCTACCTTCCCCACCTCCCACGCTCAAACCCATCTTGCTTTGGCTTCATACATGGGTCTTTTTTTTTTTTTTTTAAGATTTTATTTATTTATTTTTAGAGAGAGGGGAAGGGAGGGAGAAAGAGAAGGAGAGAAACAGCAATGTATGGTTGCCTCTCAAGTGGCCCCCACAGGGGACCGGGCCTGCAACCCAGGCATGTGCCCTGACTGGGAATTGAACCAGGACCGTTTGGTTCCCAGCCCGCGCTCAATCCACTGAGCTACACCAGCCAGGGCCATACATGGGTCTTTTATACATGTCCATTTACTACCCAATTTGTAGTTCTTAATTACATCACCTTTTTCACGAGTTCCTAAATTCCAGCTTCTTAAGGTTAAGCTATAACTTCAGTTACATTGGCTTTTGTGGGCTTGCCCACGCCCTAAGGACCAATTAAACAGTGCTTTTTAAGGGACAATAGGCTCGGGGGACAAACAAGTTCAACCACACAGTTTTAAGCTCACCAAATCCGAGGCGGGAAACTTTCGGTACCAGTGGCAAGCAGGCAGGGCGCCACACTAGGTGCGTTCCAGCGCCCCCAGCCCGGGCCCAGCCCTTGACCCTCCCCTTTTCCTCCCCCTCCCCCCGGCTCGCCCCGCCCCCCGGCTCGCCCCGCCCCTGCCCGTCCCCCCTGGTGACGCGCGGCCGCGGGCCCGGCTCATGCGCACTCGCACCCGCGCCTCCCAGCCGCTCCTCTTCGACGCTGTCATTCTCCGCTGCGCACTGATCTGAGCGGACTGCAGTTCCCTCCCTCATTTCGTCCTCCCCGGCCGGCCGGCGAGATCAAGATGTGACCGAGCCTGGGAGTGGGCTGGCTGCTCTGCGGCAGCAGTGCCTCGGCTTCTGTCTGGCCGCATTCCCGGCGGAACCGCGATTCCCTCGGAGCGGGAGACACGCACCAGGGACTCGGAACGCGCCCTCCGGGCCCGGTGCAGCCGCTGCAGCAGCAGCCGCAGCCGCAGCCGCAGCCGCAGCCCGCCGGGGCACCGTGGAGCTGAGACGGCTGGTGCAGAGCGAGGCTACCGGCCGCGCGCAGCCGAGCGCGGTACCCAAGAAGGCGCCCTGTTTGCTGCGTCCCAGCGAGTTGACTGCAGTTTCTGAAGTTGGAGGGAGCCGTGAGGAGGAGAGGTTGGTTTTTTATCATCTTCGTGTTGTGGGAAGCTGGGGTGGCCCCTCTTGTTAGCTGGGCGCCAGCTTGGGGAGGTCAAGGTGCCAGACGCGGACACGCACGCGGGAGAGGCCGCGGTCCAGCGGGCTCGCTCCAGCCTTGGCGGACGTGCCAGCTGGAAACGTGCACTGTGAGGACAGGTGCTCCCAGGGCACTGCGCCTGCTGCCTATGGCACATTCCGCGCGTCTCGACTGTGTGTGCGGGGGAAGGGGTCAGGAGGCGCAGCGTCTGCTCACCTCTGTCCGAAGTCCTTGGAGGAGGGCCTCCTGTAATATTCCTGGGGGCCATAGATCTTTGGGTGGGAGCTAAGCCTCCAGGCTTCCCGCGCATCTCCCTTCAGTCTTCCCCTAGGCAGAAGTTGCCAACGTCTCCATGAATGAACTCACCCAGTCCTATGGGGGGAAAAACAACTTATATGTCAACCCAGCGTTTGTGCTATAAGGCGAATAACATGAGAAATCCAATCTGATTATGTGATTTCATACACTTTAAGAATGTGGGCAAGTCTCAAAGATATAGAATACGGATGACACTTGAGTTTTCATCCTGACGTGCGCCTCTTATGTAAGGTCTGGATAACTCTGTCTCTGCAGCGGCTGCAGCTGTGGCTCCCCATTCCATTTGTTTAAGGTCCAACTTGAACAGAAGTTAATGAAAATGCTGACATAATATAGCGGCCTGCGGTCTGAAACAGAGTGCACTCTTCAGATTGGAGTGTCTTCTCCTAATAGGGAGTATGCGAGGAAAAAAGCAGTATACTTTTCAAGGCAGTTCCAGGAATTAGACACACAAGTCATGTTTTAAAATAGCATGCATTGTGCAGAGAGCTCGCAGAAGATCCCTTTGAACATATCCCCTTTGTTTTAGAAAAAGTGGAAATTGGTCATGCCAGACAATTGTTGAATGTGAAAGTTAAGTGCACTGATGGGCTTAATTGTCTTAATAAACAAAGAGCATGATTTATAGATAGCTGCTCTATTTTGATAAATAGAAATTTTTAACATTTCTTTCTCATCTCTCCCGTAGGGATTCCTTTTAAGCAGACCAGTTGATCATCATCATTGATATTTAATATTTAAGTTGATTACATTTGTAAAAGGATTCTTTGAAATACCATATAGTACTGTGGTGACTAAGAGAGAATATTAGAAATAAAGAGAGTGTTCAGATTATTTAATATGGAAGTCATTAGTTTAACCAAATATAACAATTAGACTCTATATATATATGTATATATATATATATATATATACACACACACACACACACACACACATATATATAATTTGGACTTGTAATAATTGCTTAAATCAAAACTCATGGGTACATTTTAATGTAAGACTTATTTAGGTAATCTTTTGGGGGGGGGAAAGCATATTTATTTATGGTATTCCAGCATATAGAACAAGATGAGCTAGTTACAGGAACATCATTTAAAAACATATTATAGTTTTTTAAAGAATTCTTAGAAAATATACAAAATATTACTTCAAAGATTGAAAAGTTAGTCTAGTCAACTCGTTATGTTCTTGAGAGTATCCGTGGCTTATCTCTAAGAGAAATTGCAGCCAGGCTTGGGATTTCTAGCAGGTCGGCCCCCAGGCGTTGCTGCATCGTTGTGAGGAGGACAGACTAGGGAGCTGGGCTGATGTGGCCCTGTTACCATCTGTTTGAATCTGGGCAGGTGCCTAAACTCTGTGCCTCGGTGTCATCCTCTGTGAAATGGGGATGACAGCAGCACATCCCTCATTGGATTGGGCTGAGGATTAAATGAGTTCATAGTGTGAAGCTATTGAACCAGTGTCTGGCACACGAAACTGGGTAAAATGATCATTGTTAGGAGAGGAAATGGACACTCTGGATGCCAGTGAATGATTGCTGATGGAGGTGAGCAGAGTGAGTGCACAGGTGCAATAGGGGACAGAGTACAAGCATTTACTAGACACCTCCCAGGGATGCAGACACTGGGTGGTGTCTGACTTCCCATCTCCTGCAGCTCCTCACTGAGGTAGGTGACTCCATGCCCAGTTTGGAGATGGAGAAACTGAAACCCAGCAAGATCAAACAGTAGAAATCAGATTTGGGATCTTAACTGGTGTCTGTTGTTTCAAACCCTGTTCTATTAAACCCTGTTGCCTCAACTTGCCCAGTGATTTCTCCATCTCTCCTCCTCTCATCCTCATTAGAGCATAATGAAATAGGTGCAATATTACCTTCAATTTACAGATGAGGACTTTGAGGTTACATATTAAAGTATGCAAAATGCTAACAGCACTCACAACATCATTCTCTGTGATGGGATATTATTGCTATTATCATAATTAATATTTAATAACTCACCCACCACTGCAGGTGGGTGAGGCCTCAGCAGGTAGAGGAGTGCTCTCCTTCAGTTTGAAGTCTCTCTGTGGTGTTTTACTTCCTTATTGATCTATTCAGCAAGTCAAGAAAATAAAATTGGTATGAGATTACAACTCACAGTGGAGGATGGGCTCCCAAGCAGTCAGTCATCCCTAAGTGTGACTTTAGTCCCAGCCGGAGGACTTCCAGGGACAAACAGAGAAAGAGCTCTGGCACTTTGCCGTACATTGTACTGTCTGTTCAGAGCTGGGAGTAATTTGTACCTTACCTTAAATAAGCATGTTTCCCCTCAGCCTTCACATCTGCAGCATGGGGAGCAGTGTCAGAGGCCTTTGCAAGCAGCGCTATCAAAACCAGGTCCATGGCCGTTGGACATCTCACCTGACTGCCAAAGGCTGGGAATGATTGATATGCCAGGGTTTTTGTGGCTTTCTTAGGTTACCATCCAGATACTACATAGTGTTCTGGTCCTTGGTAAATATTGAGTCTCTTTTCTAGATATTAAAATCATATTGCTGTATAAGGCACATAGTCAACAGACCACTCTCAGACTGATTTAATATTTAATTACATCTGTGAGCTAATGCATCCTGCACTGGGAGTACTTCAAGACAGATGTTCCAAGTTGGCTTTCTTTTTCAAAAATCAAAACTCTCTGTACGGTGACTGTAGTTAATAATACTGTGTTGTATACTTGGAAGTTACTAAGAGAATAGACCTGACAAGTTCTCCTCGCAAGAAAAAAAAAAAAACAGTAACTGTTTGGATGCTAACTAGACTTATTGTGGTGAGTATTTCTCAATATATACAAATATCAATTCATTAAGTTGTACACCTGAAATTTATATAATGATATAGCCCAATTTAAAAGTACAGTACAATAAAATAAAATGAAATAAAATTCCTCTGGGAGGGAGCTTCCAGGAGGATGCCTCCGTGTGCGTGGGGACACACCACCACAGACAGTATACCAGAGAGAGGACTTACCTCGTATCTGCAGAAGCTTTCTTCATCTTTGAATTATCTCCTGCTTCACGTCTAGCCCTCTTTTTCAGAGTACAGAGATTCCCCTTTTACTCAGTCAATACTTAGGTTTCAAATGCTCCTCTGTTGTAGGTTATTCCATAGTAAAATCTTCCTTGATGCCCTTTGAGATTTCAGGTGGGTCCATAATATACTTTTAACAATTCTTCAGACTTTACATATAGTTCTGTGCATGTACTTATTGGCTTATCTGTGGCCGCCTCCAAATGTCTAAATCACTTTCCTCTGACATTCGTCTTTCTCCTGCTGTCAACATGGAGAATAAATGAGAACTACTTTTAATATGGACATAAGTGCGTGAGGATCATTTATTCTCTTCAGTCACCTATGATTTTGAATAATTTTCACTTTGGACGTGGGAGTCAAGAGCTGATTGTTTCTGGAACTCCTGCCTCATACATCTCTGAGCTATGTGTTGCAGGGTTGTACAAATTTCTGGTTATGCACTTCCTATGCGGTATGGCAGAGACAGTCCCTCAAGGTTAGGACATTGCTGAGTTCAAGAGCATGGGGTGGGTGTGGGAGGAAGACAGCTCTGAATGTGATTTATCTGCCATATCTCTAGTCCTTACTGGCCATGCCTCCTGGATAAGAATTGGAATGAATTGCTAACACAGAGGACTTAATGCATGCTGGCTGCCATGCTAAGAATTTTACCTTTAGTATTTACTTTATCTTCAGAGTAACCTTATGTAGTAGTCACTTTACTTTATTATCCTCTTTTGTGAAAGTGGAAACTGAGGACCAGAAAGGTCAGTGACTAGAGTCAGGGCTGTATGATGAGGCATGGGCCCCTTACAGGGTGTCTACAGCCTCCAGTTTTGGGGTCTTCATGGTAGTTAAACTGTGTTGCATAGAGGTCCTGTGTTATACTTCTCAAAATAACCCTCCACTATCCCTGGGTACCTGCAGTGACTCTGGGATAGGGCTAAAGAGATATTGGAAGGCATGTGCCTTCCTTCTTGCCCTCTGCCAGCAGCTGCCATTGACTATCTTCTCCATATCTTTGTAGAGGAAGAGCTTAGCTTAGTTCATGCAATGAGCTCAAAAAAGAAAACCATGTGAGCATTGTGAAATAGGAAGTGCAAGCCTTCGGCCAATAATGGGACATACTGGAGGGGCATGTTAACTTTATCTGTGTTTGGGGTCATATACTTGCATCATTCTCCTTAAAGAAAGAAGTGTAGAGACCTAGATTTTTCTCAAGTGATTTAAAAAAAAAAAGGTTATATAAATCAAAAAAAGTAGCAGTAATGAACATACTACAGTAGTGTCATGGGTCATTCACAATGAGACTAAGGTTTTTAAAGTAAATGAATACATCTGTCTAACCAGTAAGGTTCCAGAGTGTTGTCTCGGAATGAGAATATTACATCAACTCTGTGTGCAATATAGACTCTCTAACTACAGTCCAAATATAGAATTTAAAACCAACTTGCAGTATGTTCAAAACTGTTGTCCTGAGCCTCACCTCCCCAATTTTTTCTTGATTCTACTTCAGGACCAAACATTCATTCAATAAGTTCTTCATGTCCTTGGGGTTTGAGTTGTTTTGTTGTTATAATATTTTATCATGTTATGTTGCTATCTCATCCACTCCCCTTCTTTGATTTTTTAGGACTGTACAGTTTTTAAACCTGTGAGTGACTAAACACTTATGAAAAATTGAACTTTCTAAATGTATACTTTATTCAGGGGACGGGGAAGTTTGGCCTAACTGGGGTCCTTTACTGAAAACAGAGCCCTTGGAGTAGGCAAGTGAAAAAAATATTTTTTGACTTGATCAGCAGCAGCCTTGTATCTTCCTTTTCAATTTCATAGGCCATAGTCCCCATGTATCAAAATGATCATGTGATCGTTTGCTTGCAAGTGATCAGCTTAAACTGATGTTCTAAAAGTGCCAAAATGTGTGGCTCAGTCAGCATGGCCATCACCTATTTCACTCTTTCGGGAGCCCCAGGGTTGCATATGGAACCATTCCATGAATTTATTCTCCAAGAGATTATTCACTAAGAATTACTAATCAGATGAGTCCTAGGGCATCTGGTCTCACTGCATTTGTGACACAGTCATTACTGTTCACATTGCTTCTGCTCATCGCTGCTCTTCACCCCCCAGCTGGACTCATCCCCGCATCGGCCCTCTGTGATCAAACATGCAGACACTGTATGGGGAGACTGTGATGTTGCGCAGCTCACATTGTAAGTCAGAGTCAATAAAACCACACAAGACGATTTTTTTTTTAGATTAACAAAAAATCCAGTCTGTAACATAGCTCCACACCCAGAACACCACAACCTCTGTATTCAGCACTTGGGAACTATGTCCAGATTGGTCTTTCTGTTTTCCCTGACACTTCTGAGGAGGGCTGTGAACCTCCAATTCCTATAATCATCCACTCCGCCACTAGCAGCATGGCGGTCTTGGAGTCAAATTCAGCGGGAGTGATGTATACTCATTTCTGCCCTCGTCAGGTACATATTGATCTGACACCAGGCATGTTGTTGGATGAGGCAACATCAGACGTAAGAAGATTCCTATCACTGCCCTCAAGAATCTCAGTCTTACCAGGGGAAATGACCAGAGCAGCAGTTGGAACTGGGGCACAAAAGATGCTAACTCTGCAGCGATCCCTGACTCCATGGAAGGACTCTCCCCGAGGACTTGGGGCTGGGTCTGAGTCGGAGGGGACCAGGCAGCTGAGGATGCGAGTGGGATGGCAGAAACCATTGTTAGCAGAGGGAACAGAGTACAGTGGGGTGAAGGTACCAGAGAGGGCAGCTGACACTGGAACAGCTGTCCATCCATGTGGCTGGATGCATGGCACGTGGTGGGCAAGGCCAGAGGTGGAGAGCCAGGCTGCAGCCACTTTAAGAAGGGGCTTATGGGCCACATTTGGTCCAGATAAATTTGAGCATTTAGGTTATTCATTTAGAATGGTCACTCTGTGTTTTGTAGAGAATGGATGGGGGTGGGGGTCGGGGTGCAGAAGCCTGTAAAAAAGCTATTGAATCCTAATGCAAGTTTAAGGTCTAAACTCAGACTGGTAGGTGTGGGGATAGGAGGAAGACGGGATGATGATGTTAAGGGTGACTCCCAGGTTTCTGGCTTGAGTAATTAGATGGACAGAGGGGCCATTGGTCATGACAGCGAATACAGAGGGTAGAGCATTTGCAGGGGAAGATGATAAATTCATTTGTGGATGTGAGTGATGTGAGGCTCCAGGGCTGAGATTCAAGCAGTGGCACCAGCCTGTGATTCTGGCAGTTATGACTCAGGCTGAGCTGGAAATACCGGCTTGCGTTTGGAAGTTGTCGTTGAGATTGTGGTCTGCCTGGGAGAATGCGCTGAATGAAAAGGAGATGGGGGACAGTAAGATGAAGTGAGAAATTTCTGACAAGTGTTTGGACACAACGTGGCAGAAGCCAGAGGTAAGGCAGAATAAGGTGCTTGATGGGATGGAAGCTGCTGACAAAAGGAGTGAAACGGAAAGAATAGGCCAAAAGCCAAGGGACAGGTCTGACTGTTCATTTGCCTTGTCCCCACAGGTGACAGTGGCTGTTTCTCATGTGGCTTTTAGTGCCTGACAATAAACATTAGTACCTACTATGTGGAAGGAGAGTGGGAGTGGGGGTAAAGAAAAGGAATAACAATAAAATCATGACTAAAGCATTATCCTAGATTTTGAGCCACTTATAAGATAGAATTGTCATTTGTTTTCCTTTTTCATTCATTTTTCTCCTTTGTGGAGAAAAATGGGCACCTAGGAAACTTGGAAGAATGAAAGAATCACTTCCTTGATGCCCAAAGTGCTTGGTTCTCCAAAGCAGGCACATCTTAGCATATGTGTGAATGAGCACCCCGAAAGGGAAAGTGATAAATGACATTATTTGACAGTTTACAGAAACTAAGCTTTTATCATGGCCGTAGCATCTTTAGAGCATTTGGACATTTGAACCAATCCTTTTATAGTTATTAATGAACCTCTTGGCTCATTGGTTTATTTGAGATATATTGAGTGCAGTTCCCTATAATTTTCAGTTGTCTTATAAAAAGAGGCCTCATTATATTATAGACAGAGTGGAGCATTTGAGGATAATGGAAATAATCACTATATGTTTTAGTTAGTACCGTGCACTTCAGCCCTTGCCCATTTTGTCCTTTAATTTTGCCCTAAGGCAGAATTACTACCGTTAGAGAGGCGAGGGAACTGAGAACAGGGTTCAGATGGCTGCATAGTGGTAACACAGCTCGTAAACGGTGGAGCTCCTAGGACCCCAAACGAGGCATTCTGACTTCAAATTCCGGGTCCCTGCCACTCCATCACATTGCCCGGGTCTTTGTGAGTAGCTGCTCAAGAAAGTTAGGAGGTGGAATATTCAAGAGACTTTTTTATTAGTCTGCTCAGTGCACCAACATTTATATTTAATGGACCACAGGTTATTTATGCAAATGTATGTGATTAAGTTAAACTGTGGAAAAATCTTTTTTCAAAAATTAATGTCTTTTTTTCCATTATCTTAAAATCTTTAAAAAAGCATCTGAGTTATAAATAAAACGTTTCAGTATTTTATTTTATTTTTTTAAAGATTATTTATTTATTTATTTTTAGAGAGAAGGGAAGGGAGAGAGAAAGAGAGGGAGAGAAACATCAGTGTGTGGTTGCCTCTCACGTGGCCCCCACTAGGGACCTGGCCTGCAACCCAGGTGTGTGCCCTGACTGGGAATCAAACTGGTGACCCTTCAGTTTGTAGCCCGTGCTCAATCCACTGAGCTACACCAGCCAGGGCAGGTTTCGATATTTTAAACTGCAAAATTACTGTAACTGAACTTGCTGTTTGCACGACAAATGAAATTTATTTTTCAGTTGTTGCAGTGACTGCTGTGTGTGAGAAGCGTTCTGTGTGTACATGTATATGTGCATGTGTATGAAATAAAATCAGCCAAATTAAGTTTAATCTGTTGGCTCTCCTTTTATATTATGCTTGGATTCTCCAAATGCATTAAGTGATGTAGCTTGATTTATCTTGCCAAAGCAGCTATCATATTACCCATTTAATGCCAATGAATTAAAGCATTTGTCTTTATCTTAAGCAGTGTAAAATGATGCAGGGTAAATCTAAAGGGTTTATTTTAGTTTTACAACATGTATTTTGGCTCCTGATATTCTATAATTATGATTTAAGTAATGAGTAACGTTGCTACTGTTAGAGCAGTATTAGCTATTTGTATATAGTAATGTTAGAGTCATACAATGTAACTGGGATTTTATGACTGAAAAGTTTATGATGCTACATTTTATTTATTTATTTTAAATTTATGTTTTGCTTCTTTATTTTTATATTTTATTCATTTCACACAAAAAAATCTCTGAGCTGTGCTAAATGGCAGTTTCCAGATGAAAGCAATTTCTCGCAAAATGCTAGTACCAGCACTTATCCTTAAATCTCAGTTTCAAGTTTGGTGGTGCAGTTTGGCATTTTAGCTTTAGTAGAAAAAAAATGAACTAAAAGGGCTTATGCATTTGTGATATTAAGTGGGTTGACCTTTTGTTATTAGTGCTGATTTTAAAAAATAACCATACATTTGTAATTTTTTTAAAGTTTTATTAAAATGTTAGGTGACTATCAGAGTTCTAGTAATTATCATTACACATAGTGTATTGTGATAGCCTTGTTCACTGCAGTTAAGAAATCACAATATAGGCATATGGAAATTTAAATAACAATTTAAAGTAATTTGATATTTTATATATGATTTTATATTTATAATAATATGTGAGGAAACTTGAGGTAAAATGAGAATTAATTTTTTTTTTTATTTTTATTTTTATTTATTTTTTAATATATTTTATTGATTATGCTATTACAGTTGTCCCATTTTCCCCCCTTTCCCTTCCCCCCCACCCCCCCATTCCCCGCCCTTTAGTTTTTGTCCATAGGTCATACACATAAGTTCTTTGTCTTCTACATTTCCTATACTATTCTTAACTTCCCCTTGTCTATTTTTTACCTACCATTTATGCTACTTATTCTCTGTACTTTTTCCCACCTCTCCCCCTCCCACTCCCCTGTTGATATCCCTCCATGCCTTATATAAATCACTTTAACATTTCATATAATAAAGGCTGGGTGATGATGAACTCCTTGAACTTGACCTTATCTGAGAAGCACTTTATCTGCCCTTCCATTCTAAATGAAAGTTTAGCTGGATAGAGTATTCTTGGAGGTAGGTCCTTGCCTTTCATGACTTGGAATACTTCTCTCCAACCCCTTCTTGCCTGCAAGGTCTCTTTTGAGAAATCAGCTGACAGTCTTATGGGAATTCCTTTGTAGGTAACTGTCTCCTTTTCTTTTGCTGCTTCTAAGATTCTCTCCTTATTTTTAATCTTGGGTACTGTAATTATGATGTGTCTTGGTGTGTTCCTCTTTGGGTCCAACTTCTTTGGGACTCTCTGAGCTTCCTGTACTTCCTGAAAATCTATTTTCTTCACCAGCTTGGGGAAGTTCTCCTTCATTATTTGTTCAAATAAGTTTTCAATGTGTTGCTCTTCCTCTTCTCCTTCTGGTACCCCTATGATTCGGATGTTGGGACGTTTAAAGATGTCCTGGAGGTTCCTAAGCCTCTCCTCAGTTTTTTGAACTCTTGTTTCTTTATTCTTTTCTGGTTGGATGTTTTTTTTCTTTCTGCTGGTCCACTCCATTTATTTGAGTCCCAGTTTCCTTCTCATCCCTATTGGTTCCCTGCAGATTTCCCCTCATTTCCTTTATATTATCCTTCATTTGTTCAAGTAATTGCGACCATCTTTCTTCCAATCCTGTGAGCATCCTGATTACCAGTGCTTTGAACTGTGCATCTGATAGGTTGGCTATCTCTTCGTCACTTAGTTGTATTTTTTCTGGAGCTTTGATGTGTTCTTTCATTTGGGCCATTTTTTTCTCTCAGTGTGCCTGTTACTTTAAGGGGCGGAGCCTTAGGTGTTCAGCATGGTGGGGTAACCCATGTCGTTGTGTTGTGACGCTGTCTGTGGATGTGGGGCCTGAGAGAACAATGGCGCTTGCTCTGTTCTCCGCACTTCCCCAGCTACCCACAAGCAAGTTGGGCCCTTCTGTGCTGACTCCGGGGTGAGTGGACGGGCCTGCACGGTTCCAAATCCCTGTGGGTCTCCCCAACGAACTCTCCTGTGAGGCCGGGAGTTCCTCCTGCTGCCGCCTCAACCCCCACAGGTGTTTTCAACCGGTGGTTTGAGGCTTTATTTCCCTGTGTTGGTGGGCCACATGGTCTGTTCTGCTCCCCAGCTTTTCCTCCCGGTTTATCGGCACTAGAATTAGGAACCACCTGGTCCACCAGTCTCAGCCCCAGTTTCGCCAAGTGCACCTGCCACGGTTTGACCAGGCGTGCCTGCCAGAGGCCTCTCCAGGCAGCTGGAGCGCTTCGGGCACCACTCCACAAACCGCATCTTGCTGAGTGCTCTCCACCTGGCCCCGCCCCGCTTACCGGTCTGGATGAAAGTGCCCTGTCGGACTTCCACTCAGTTCAGTTTTCTGTCAGATCTGGCTGTTTTTGTTTTTTAAATTGTTTTTCCTCTTTTGGTTGTGCGAGGAGGCACAGTGTGACTACCTACGCCTCCATCTTAGCCAGAAGTTGAGAATTAATTTTTTTAAAAATGAGATTTAATTTGGTCATTTCATGCTTAATGTGTCCCAATTTTATCTCAGTGTAAATATGATAATCCAGGGCTCAGAGTTAGTATTCTGTTGAGGTGATTTGACATTACTGTACTTACATTACTCACTACCAAGATGAATAGTTAAGCTGCATTTCCTACTAATCTTTCCATGAGTGTGTATTTTAATATTATGTCCTAGGAGTTCTCATTTTCTAAAAAGACTAATTAAATTGCCTATACTTCTTTTTTCCTTTCTGTTGAAGTTTATTCAGACATTTGTATGTTACGTATACTTGACATGATGGAACATGTCTAAATTAGTCATCTAATTTGAATACGATAATTAATGCGTGCAGTGAGGGCTTGATTGAATAGAGAGCTTTTGCATTTTAGCTCTTAGTGGATTTAGGAATTACATGCTTAATTTAATATTTCAGAGTCCTAAACCTGCTTCTGTTTACCAATAGGCATGTAGAGAAAAGTGTAAATATTTTTACAAACAAAATTTAAAAAGATACACTTCCTTTTCGGATCTCAGGAACTGACACTGCCTGTCTGCTGTAGCTTTTCCTTATGTGCCCAAATGATTGGTGTTGAGATTAGGAGTGTATGCCTTTGTTTTCCTAAGAAAAAATAAAGATGCTTTGAAGTAAAGTGTTATGAATCTTGATAAATATTTAGACATATCTGGATAGTGTCAAGAATACTTTATCTTTGCTTTATTATATAATAGTCACTCTGCCCAAAATGTGCCTCTTGAACTTTAGCATCAGTGTGAAATGCTCAATATTGTCAAAGTAGAATTGAAACTAAAACTTTGGAGTCTGGTGAAAAGCATACAATATGGGTAACAGCTTTTCAGGCTCTGGGCTGGGACATTTGAAACAAGATTGCTGAGCACTGTGGCTGTTGAGAAAAATAAAACACTGAGTATTAAAGTTACACTTAATTTAATGGTTTCTGCCTCCACAGTTCTTAACCTTACAACTGGTTATTTGCTGAAAGTAGTGGGTAAGGAACCAAATTATTATAGATCTTTTCTTTTAATAAATATTCAATAGCATTTTCAAATTTGTTCTCCTAGATGCAGTTTACAACAAACAGCCCAGTGTTTCTTCTCTGCTGTTTGATAGCCACAGGCCATTTGGCATGTGGTCCCTTCTCTGATGTATTTTCCTCATGTCTTAAAAATTGTCAGCCTTGGACGAGAAGCCTTTTGCATCTTCACAGTTACAAAGGACAATACAAACCATTCTCCCCTGCAGGTCTCGCCATAAGGTGACAAGGCCTGTGGTCACAGAATCATCATTCGCTAACATATGCTAACATTTGCTTTTCTTTCTCCATCTTCTCACTAGCTTCAGGAAGTGGTAACATGAAAAACGCTGTTGAAGTGTGAACATACCAGTTTGGTTCAGTCTGTCTTACATTCTATTTAGAGCTGTGGTTCTCAACCATGGGTGACTTTGCCCCCCAGAGACATTGGGCCCTCTGAGGACATTTTTGGTTGTGACAATAGGGAGGGGAGCACTACTGGCTCTGGTAGGTAGAGGCCAGGGGTGCTGCTCTCCACTCCATGGTGCACAAAACTGGCTCCTAGGGGAAGAATCTGACCCCAAAGTGCTCAGGTTGAGAAGCCCTGATCTAGAAGGTAAGGTATATCTGTTAAATTTGCTTTAGATTGTTTAAGCAAATGGAAATGTAGTAGATGGTTCTGGTGAAAAAAATCATTGCACTCACTACAGTCATTTATCGCATACCTACTAGGTCCTGGAAGTACTGTTGGGAAGGCTGTGGCATGGCCCAGAGCCCAGGACTTTACATTCTCTTTGCAAGATGACTGGGAAAGAAAATACTTCTGTTTCATACATAAACCCTGTAACTAGAGGGGCCTGCATGGTATGTTAAAATAGAAACAGATTTTATTTCCTAGATATAAGGGAATATCTGGAAGAGATCATGTTCTGTTTCTAGATGTAATATTAGTCATTTGTGGGTGAAGTTGTTCATTTTCCCTTAATCATTAATAGGTCCCATTTCTTGCCTACCTCCCCATTTCAACTGGTATTAAATTGAAATATCAGGAAAATACCAGCAGGTGTTACCAAAAGGGTGTACTTGAGAAATTTAGGATATTTGTTTTTTTGAACATCTTCATTCAGGTGTAGCATATGCCTTAATTGTCCTGCTCTAAGTGTATAATTCACTGACTTGTACAGTCCAGTGGCCACGCCGGTGCCCACTGCCAGCCCCCGCCAACTGCTAGCAGTCCTGCCTTTTCCTCTTTTATGTCTCACTTTCTGGCTCTGTAGATTTGTCTTTTAGGAAATGTCTGGACATTTCATTTGGAATGTTAATTTTTACAATTAAAATATAGTTTGATATCTTCTTTTTGAAGGCCAGCATCACGTTTATATTTTTCATGTTACCTGTTCCATGGCCAAGCTACAGTGCAGACTGGGCATACTTAGTCATCAAAACCGTAGGATGAATAAAGTGAAACTGTGGGAAAGACCAGAAAGGCACATGTGTGTTCTGCAGCATAGGGGCTACATTACATGTATGTGGTATTTTTAAAAAGCTTAAAAAGCCCATTCTTCAGCTTTGTCCTGTTTTGTTCCTGGTGAATCTGTCTACTAAGATAAATTTATAGAAATAACTGAAAAGCTGAGGTCAGGTGAATACTAGCATGATGTGGGAAAAGTATGGAAGGATTAAATCCAGAGAACTCACCTGTCCGGGGAGCTGTGTATAACTCAACAACCCTTAGCCAAAAGCAAACCCTTTGGGGCCAAATGTCTTTCAGAATTCAGCTTTTAGGGAGGTAATGGAGTTCATTCACTGTACATTAGGTAATACTCTCATGGGATTTGGGAAACAGTAATTTCTATAGCAAAGTTGATG